>VDFB02297698.1:0-19935 GCA_007258455.2 Sequoia sempervirens
TTATATTGTATGTGAATACCTACTACGCCCTATTAAAGGTTATTTATGCAAGGGTTTAGTGTTTATGTATTGTACCTAGTGCTTTTAGTTGCAGGGAAAGAGCCCTTTAATAGATACTCAAGGTCCCAACATATTAATCTAAAAAAGATTCGTCACTACAAAGATGTGGAAGATGAAACTTTCATGTAGGAATGTAGGTATTATCAGCAGAGGGGATGACAGTGAACAAAAGCCCCAAGCTTAATACCCCTTGACTGAAATATTATACAAAATTCCAATGATCCAAGGCCAAAACATTCAACAACAGTTTCAACTTTCACAGTTTTCTCCAAAAAAATATTTTTCTAAATATTATTGACTGTAAAGATTAAAATATTGAACAGCCTCTATCTAAACAAGCTTTCAACCCTTCAACCTTAATCAGTTGTAGTCATTTATTGAATATTGTGTACGTCTCATTTAGATTAATGAACAATTCACCCAAGGTCTTGAACCCCACTTCCCATGCCCACATGATCCTTTTCAAGAATACTTCTTGCCTTGGCCTATACCAGCCACAATATTGACAATCTTCTCTCAGGAAGTTTTACTTTATTGATGTGGCTTTTAGGCACACCAAAATAGGCAGACTCAAAACATGTTGGATATGTTGGAGTCCTTCCTTTTAGGCAATAACCAGTCTTATGGTCTCACAAGAAGAATGATCTCACGACTCATTGATTGAATTGAAAGCTTTTCAACCACGGAAACTGACTAAATTGGGATTATTGCCAATTCAGAGCCATTGTATCCTTTGAGGGATGATAAAACAAGAACAAAATTCACAGAATAAATGACTGCCACACAAATACTAAAACTAAAACTTTGTCATACCCCTCACCATATATCATAAACCACAATTGGAGCCTATTTTGGATTAATGATAATGGCTGGCCAAAGAAATAGGAGAGTGATGACCACGGAAATATAAAAGCAGCGACTCTTCAAAGGGCTCAATGGGAGTCAATTAAGGAAAGAATGACTATGTAGTGATTCCACAAGAAATTAAATAATTACTAATTAAAAAAGTTAAGGGTAGCGCTTGGGTGAAAGGATGTGTCCCTTGTTGGATAACTAATGAAGGGATGTGACTCTCCCCACCATTGGTGATATAAAAGGGAGAACAAATGATGGGGAAGAGGCATCAAGTGGATGAGATTGGAAAAAAGAAGATAAGAAAGGGAAACATAAGATATCTATTAGAAATAAATATTGCTTTCAGCGAGAATATTGTTGGGAAGTAAGTTTTAGAATATAAATAAGGAATAGCCATATATATTATAATTGCATAATGATATTCTATTACCAATGAATAGAGCAGATTCCTTTAGCAATCTATTTTGAATTTATATAAGTACTTCACAAATAGGGAGGCCAATCAGCCTTCCTAGTTCACGAGAGGTGAAGTACTGGCCTTTCCTTCATCAAGCACGCCACCCTGAGATGCAACGCTCATGGGTTGGGAGGCATATGAGTGCTCCTGGGCTTGTTGTGGAAGGCAATCTTCATGCATCTTATCAAGCATGCCACCTCAAGATGGATGGAATGGAGCATCCTACCATGCTCGTGGGCTAGTTGGCAAATGAGTGCTCCCAAGCTTGATCAAGGAGGATAGAGCGCTTCCAAGGTGGATTGAGGGATGGAGTAGACTTGAGATCCCACCATGTTCGTGGGCCAGGAGGTGAATGAGTGCTCCTGGACTTAAGGGCCTCTTCAAGTACACCACCCTGAGATGGATGGAGGAGGATCCACCCATGCTCTCGTAATACAAGGACAACCATCCTTGAGATTGTGGTTTGCAAGTACTTCAAGTGAATTCCTAATATGATTGGCTATAAGAATATGCCTTGGAATAATCATTAATGGTGTTAAGATGCCTTTGAATTCAAATTGATAATATAATGAACTATAAATCTAAATATTATAATGTTTTAGCTATGATGTATTACTCTCAATATTATAATATTTTATGTGTTAATCTAACTATAACCATAAAGTAGATACTTGTTATTAGTTATTACTAATATCAGTTTTAGTGATTATTATTGTTTTGCAGGCCTAAAATTAGGAATTTCCCAAAAGGGGGCATTACAATTAGTATGAAAGCCTTGATTCTGCCATTCTGAGGATCAAGAAGAGTAGTTTATGCAATTAAGCCAAAGGGCTCAAAGGGCATTAGAAAGAGAAAGAAGGAAACTTGCAGCAAGAAACAACCCTACTCAAGGCAATAAAATGAGTGAACAACTAGGAAATGAATTGAGGACCTTCATGGAACAGAACGATAGGACAACTTGGGCCTTCATGGAACAAAACAAAAGGACAATTCAAGTACTTCTCCAAACCCTATAAAACATGAATAACACAATCAATGCTCTTAAATACTCTTAGACCCAACCAAACTAATAGGAGGGATGTAAATTCTAATCAATCGGAGAATAACAATAGATCACCACTAGGGTCAACACCTAGGTTAACAAGACCCTCATTCTTACCTAGAGAATGGCCAACAAGAGAAGAAGAAGAAGAAGCCAATCCACCAATTAATGACTTCGACGAATATGTTGGGGCCTACTCAAGGTTGGACCATGAAATTAGGAGAAATATCCCATTTGAGGTATATTGTGATGCTAGGTCACGAAACACGTATAGAAAAGAAAAAAGACAACCAAATAAAGACTTATGCCAAAGGGTGAGTAAAATGACTCTCTCCAACTTTGATGGATCGGGAAAAGCCACTGCACATTCATGGATCCAAAAGTTGGACACCTATTTCTCCCTTAGTTAGTCCCATGACCGAAGAGGTTGCTATCAAATTTGCCATTTTACATTTGGAAGGGGTTGCACATTGATTGGTGGCATCATGGTTTTATTACTCAAGGGCACCAAAATGTAACCACTTACAATCCATTTGAGGTATGTCGTGATGCTAGGTCACGATATATGCATAGAAAAGAAAAAAGACAACCAAATAAAGACTTATGCCAGAGGGTGAGTAAAAGGACTCTCTCCAACTTTGATGGATCAAGAAAAGTCACTGCACATTCATGGATCCAAAAGTTGGACACCTATTTCTCTCTTAGTCCCATGACCGAAGAGGTTGCTCTCAAATTTTCCATTTTACATTTGGAAGGGATTGCACATGATTGGTGGCATCAAAACGTAACCACCAACGATGAATTTACACAAAAAGCTCATAGCTCGATTTGATCAAAAGCATCTTGAAAGGCACTTCAAAGAACTAACCCAATTAAAACAAGGATCAGTAGAAGATTATGTGGCGGAATTTCAAAAGATCTGTCATGGTACTTGGAATTACCAAGAAAAGGCTAACATACTTATTTATCGAAGGGCTATCACAATCAATCCGTCGTTTGGTGAGTGCCCTTCACCCAACATCTCTTCAAGATGCAATCCAAAAAGCCTTGAGATTAGAACCTACAACAACAAAGGAAAGGAGCTATTCAAAGAATATGCCTTCAAGGTCAAATAACCAACCCTCCTACAAAGGAAACTAGCAACCAAGGACACTACCTCCTCAATCGCACACAACATAAGAAGATATGTCAAAGCTTCGAAAGAAGGGATTGTGTTTTAAGTGCAAGGAAAAATGGGTGGGAGGACATAGGTGTGCAAAAAGAGGACAAGCACACAACTTGGAAGCAATATTGGATGAAGAAATGAGTGAAGAAGAATTTGAACCCCAAAATAAGAAAAGGAAACAAGATGATGAAGAAAACGCAAGTGGTGCCTTAGCCACACTTTCAGGAGCACCTAAATATCACCCCTTTAGAATTCATAGTGTTCTAAAAGGGCAGAAAGTGACTATTCTAGTGGATAATGGTGCCACCATAATTTCATTGATGAAGGATTAGTGACAAGAATGAAATTAGAAACTCGAGGGATTCAAGATGGTCATGCCAAATGGGTTTACTACCCCATGCACACAAAAGATCCAACAATTGAGTGGACATCAAATTAACGACTTCTATGTGGTAAATATAGGTGATACCGATGTAATATTGGGTATCCAATGGTCCAATTCTTTAGGGAGATATTACCAAGACTTCCAAAAGATGGAACTTTATTTCCAACACAATGGCCACGAGGTAATTTTACAAGGTTTCTCTGATGGGACCCCCAGGGTAGTATCATCCAAAAGGAAGAAAAGAGCTTTTAGACACGAACAAGTAGAATGGGCAGCACAATGTATGATACTTGACAAATCGCTGTCCAATAGAAACAAAACTATACATGTTGACATCCAACCTATCTTAGACAAACATAATAGGTTTTTAGCAACATTCCACCAGGACTTCTTCAAAATACGGGTTTTGAACATACTATTGAACTTGAAGAAGGGGCCAAACCCATTATTACCATAGCTTATCGACACCCAAGAAAATATAAAGAAGAAATAGAGAAAACCATTAAAGAATTATTGGAAATGGGGCATATTCAACCTAGTTCTAGTCCCTTTGCTTCCTCTATAGTAATAGTAAAAAAGAAAGATGGTACCATGAGGCTGTGTATAAATTATAGGGCCCTTAATAAGAAAACCATTAAGAACTGTTACCCCATCCCTAGCGTAGATGAGTTAATTGAAGTTACTTCATGCGGTAGTATACTTCTCAAAAATACACCTACGTTAAGGGTATCATCAAATTAGGATGAGGAAAGAGGATGTTGCCAAAACAACCTTTAGATGTCATTTTGGGCACTTTGAATTCCTAGCCTTACCATTCGGATTAACCAATGCCCCTACTACTTTTCAATCCTACATGAACCACTTATTGGAAATTTAAGCAAAGATAAACAGAAAATTATACACACCATAATAATATTGTTTCTATTCTTCATCTTCGTTCAATATACTATTACATATTTATAGGAGTTTGTCTCCTAAATTATAGGAGAACTAGTATAACCTCCTCTAACCATTTCTTTCTATAGACAAGTTGTTCTAACAACTTGAATATTACAATCCCATACAATATTTATTCCAATATTATATTATAATATTTAAACTAACAAACCATAACAACTATAATATTCCTAACACAAATGTGAACACTAATTCCTAACACGCCCCCTTAGTGTGAACATGGTAGAAAAACATTAACACACTCCTCTGCAGTATGCTTACCCTTGTGGCATGTCCAACTATGTGACTCATGTCCTTGATCCAAAAGAAAGGCTCTCTCCTTCCATGGTTTTAAACAGGCTTACCACAAACCTTGACGTAACAGGAACCCGTCAACTGTCCACCTCGTGTGGTTTTCTGGATCCTCCCACAAACCCTTTCAAGATCCATTAACTAACTTACACTGGTGCTTTTGTTTGCCACTATGCTTATACATCAAGGAAGTTATATAGGAATCAATATACATATCACAAATCCAAAAAGCCCATACTAGAAAAGGTTTCACATTACATTCCATAAGAACACAATGTTCTTAATTGTAGTCACTATTATCAACGATCACTACCACTCAATCTCGAACAACATATAGACAACTACCATTGCCACTGGAAGCTACCCTTGGCTTTAGCCATTTTGGCGCAGAATGGGAATGGAACATTGGTTATTATTCCCCCCCACAATGTGAAATTCCATTTATTCACACAACCAAGAACATTGAAAAGCGAATCATTTCATGTTGCATACTACTTCTAGATTTTGCTGCACATGATCACTATTGCCAATGAACATATTCACTGACCGATCATCTTCCAACAAAGTATGACAGTCAGAGGATCACTGCAATCAGAGGATATTTGCAGTTATCTACCATCCTATACAATTGCTCTTCCAACATCCACAACACAAAGCAATAGGAACACTGCAAATAGGTACACACCACACCGCACACAACAAAAAACACACCAAAATAATGCCACCATAGCTCCATGCGGCCCCATCGTTGGTGACTAACGAGAGGTTGTTGAGTATCCTCTAGCCTCTGGTGCCTCCATCCTCCAATAGGTTTGCTACTTAGCAAATTTGACTTTTAGGCTTAGTTTGTGAATCCCCCTCAACATGGACGTCGCGTACAAGCGATAATACATCCATTTACAATTGAAACAATTTTATTTTTATTTTTTGAAACTTTTGAATTTTGACATACAATATTTTTATTGGATCAGATAAAACAACAAAATTAAAAACTATCTTGATAAGCACTAAAAGACTTCATCTGACCCTATCTACTATAAAGGATTGCTTCAAATTGTATGCTAGGTTGCAGCGGAACTTGAGCCCTAAATGGTGTGATCAGAAATTTTTATGATGGCAATAATAGTAAAAAATGACTTCAAAGGAGTTCTAAGTGGGAAATGCAAAATCTCAAGCTTAATTCCCAATACTCTAGCATTGGAAACTTAAACAACCATATAACTATTCTAACTCAATCTTGGATCAAAGATGCCCTTAGTCGTAAAGCACTCTCCACACTTACTAACTGCAAATAAGAACTCGAAAAAAACAAAAAAACTAACTTTATTCATTTGGATTGTTCACGGACTCCATCATACACTTCAGATGCTACATCTACATAAAACCAATTTGCTCAAAGTATCCTTAAAACATATGCCCACAACGCATGGAGGAATTGTTGAATGATAGCCGCTTCGACAATACACAATAAACTACCAATGGGAATCAAAGATGGATGCGGCTCTACTTGTTGAAGGGTCTTCTGTGATGTTTACAATACTTTTCATGCCCTCTGGAGATGTATCTTTTGATCAGTAGAGAGTTGTTAAAGATAGCAGCTCAAGCAATGACATGGCTATTTTTTTCCGGCCACATCTTACCATTTTTAGATATTCAATCCAATACTTTAAAGATGTACTTTGATTCATAGGCTCTTCCACTATGTGAGAAGCTCCATCATGTGAAAGTTGATAGAAGATTATTCCTCCTCTATGAATTGTGGTCACCACTTGCCTCCATACTCCAATTTAGTATTTCTACGATGCTAGAGTTTCTGCGAGCCTCGTCGCCTTCACCAAGACTAAGTGGTGGTACCAATTGACAGGTGACTCACAAAACAAGTCACGGGAAACAGGTCACTTCAAAGAATGGGCATCGACCGAGCAAAGGAAAAAACTAGGGAGAGAAACTCAAGTTATGAACTAAATTTTAGTGGCCAAAGATCAAACCGCTCTGATACCATATTGGAAATTTGAGCAGAGATAGACAGAAAATTATACACACCATAATAATATTGTATCTATTCTTCATCTTCGTTCAATAAACTATTACATATTTATAGGAGTGTTGTCTCCTAAATTATAGGAGAACTAGTATAACCTCCTCTAACCATTTCTTTCTATAGACAAGTTGTTCTAACAACTTGAATATTACAATCCCGTACAATATTTCTTCACACATAATATTCTGATATTTAAACTAACAAACCATAACAACTATAATATTCCTAACACTAATGTGAACACTAATTCCTAACACCGCTTGTTAAGCAAACAATTAAGAAAATTCCTCTTGGCATTCCTTGATGACATATTGATTAAAAGCAAAACCTGGGAAGACCACTTAAGACACGTTGATGAAATATTGGGAATACTTGAATAGCAATCATTTATTTGCTAAAATGTCCAAGTGTAAATTTGGGATGGACGAGATTTTATATCTAGGGCACAAAATCAATGCTCTAGGAGTTAGCATTGATGAAGAAAAAATCAAAGTTATAAGAGATTGGCCAAGACTAAGGACCTTAACTCGTCTAAGGGGATTTCTAGGGCTTTGCAACTACTACAGAAGATTTGTTAAAGGTTTTTCAAAGCTAACTGCCCACTAACAAACCTAGCAAAGAAAAGTGCTTTCTCATGGAGTATAGAAGCCCTACAAGCCTTTGAAAAACTAAAAGAAATAATGAGCTCCTGCCCAGTGTTAGCCATTCCAAAGTTCTCATTACCATTTGAACTAGAGTGTGATGCTTCCAGGGAAGTGTTAGAGCAGTATTGATACAAAACAAGCACCCTATAGCTTTTGAAAGTTGTAAACATAAAGAGACTGAAAAGAACTATTCCATTTATGATAAGGAAATGTTAGCAATTATGCATGCCCTAGCCAAGTTTAGGTAGTACTTGGTTTGTGGGAAGTTTGTTGTAAAAAACTGATCATAATAGCCTAAGGTTCTTCTTGAATCAAAAAGATTTGAATGATAGGCAACAGAAATGGGTTAGTAAATTACAAGCCTATGACTTTAGTTTTGAATATATGAAGAGGGAAAATAATGTTGTGGTCGATGCTCTATCTCGAAGACCCCATCTATGCTCTATGATAGATATCTCCATAGAATGGAAGAACTCAATACTTTCAGAATATGCCAAGGATGCATTGGCGAGTGACATATCAAAGGGGAAACTACAAGATGAAAAGTACAAAGTGGTAGAGGAGCTCATCCTCTATAAAGATAGAATATATCACTTCCGGATCAAAAATGAAAGAAAAGATCATGAGAGCATACCATGATACTCCTCTAGCAGGTCATCAAGGATATTATAAAACATACAAACAAATAAGGGAGAGATTCTCTTGGAAAGGTCTCAAAGGAGATATCTTGAAACACATTAGAGAATGTATGGTGTGTCAAAAGAACAAAGCAAAACAATCATTCCCCATCGGATTACTTCAACCCTTACCCATACCTAATAAAAAATGGGAGAGTATTTTGATAGATTTCATTACAAGACTCCCTAAGGTACAAGGAGAAGATTGTATATATGTCGTAGTGGATTGTGTTAATGTTATAGCAGCTTCGGTTGATCCTTCCAGCATCGAGTAAAGTCATAAATAAATGTAGCCTATTGGCTATTTATTTATATGTGAGAATAAATGAGCATGGGCGCATCTCTTTGTAAATAATGTACTTATTATTTTTTGGGCCGACCTTCCTTTGTAAATTATATTCTTCTTGGGGCCGACATCATTTATGACTTGTAACTGTCTTGTATCTTGGCCGACTTATTCAAATTGTAATTTATGTTTGAGGCCGACCTTGTGAGGTCTATTATGGCCATGTATTTATTAGAGACTACTTCTCTCCTTGACACACGATCAAGGGAAGCTCGAATTATTCTTTCATTCAAGTGCGAATTCCTTCAAGAGCAGATTGTGAATCTCCCTAAAGTGCAGATTTAGATCACAAGGAAGAGCAGATTATCATCTGTTATTGCATCTAGAGTTGATGCTAGATATTGGCCCTGTGATTGGCCTCATTGTAAAGTGAACTGTTGCCATTATTATATATACAAGGGGATCTTTGTTGCTGGGTTTTTCTCCCTCAAGTGGAGGGTTTTCCCAGGGTATCTACTGTGTTATTGTCTGATTTGAATTAAATTCTCTGTGCATTAATCTGATCTTCAGTTTTCAACAGATTGACTAACTAAGTATGCCCATTTTCTTGCAATATCTACCGAATATAAAGCACCACAGGTGGCAGATATCTTATTTAAATAAATTTTCAAACTACGCGGTTTACCCAAGTACAGCACATTTCTTAGTTTGTTTTGGCAAGAGTTCTTCAAGCTAGTTGGAACTGAGCTCTCCCCAAGTCCAAGTTACCACCCACAAACCAATGGGCAAAATGAAATTGTCAATAAATGGCTTGGAGAATATTTAAGAAACTATGCAAGGTCGGGGAGTATTGTTACAATACCACTCATCACATGTTAATAGGGATGAGTCCTTTCAAAGCATCATATAGGTATGAGGTGACATCATTTAGAGATTTAATTCTTAGAGGAAGTTGAGTACTAGGAGATAGAGACTTGATGCAACAAAGTATAGACATTTTAAATACACTCAAAAATAACTTGCACCACGCACAGAATCAACAAAAAACATATGTTGACAAAAGATGAACTAAAAGAACATTTGAAGTAGGAGACTTAGTCTTCCTAAGATTGCAACCCTATAAACAATCCTCTATTAAGGGAAGTGGAGCTGAGATACTCGAGCCCTAATTCAATGGCCCATATAAAATCATACGAAGGATTGGTGAAGTTGCTTATGAATTGGAACTACTAGCAAATAGTCTAATTCATAATGTCTTCCATGTATCTTGCCTCAAAAGGGTGTTAGGAAAACATGTTATAACCTGCCCAGAGTTACCCCCTCTTGATGACGAAGGAAAACTAATTTTGGAACCCGAAGCTATCCTTGATATGTGAGAAAAAACTAAGGAACAAAGTTATTTCGGAATATTTGGTTAAGTGGAAAAATTTACCTATGAAAGACGCCACCTAGGAAGGAACAAAGATTTTTGATCATCCCAATCTAAATTTGCCTGTGGACAAGCAATATTGGGAAGGGCGGACTGTCATGCCCCCCGCCATATATCATAAATCACAATCATAGCCTATTTTGGATTAATGGTAATCCCTGGCCAAAGAAATAGGAAAGTGACGACCAAGGAAATATAAAAGCAACGACTCTTCAAAGGGCTCGATGGGAGTCAATTAAGGAAAGAATGACTATGCAGTGATTCCACAAAAAATTAAATAATTACCTATGCTCCACGGGGACACGCCCCCTGTGTTTTTATGCAGTTTCCCATACCGGGTACGAAACGGGGACGCGGGGATGGCCAAGAAACGTCCCCTAGCCATCCCTTTTTGCCCTCCAAGTACCCGACACTTCCAAGGGACTTTTGGCAAAAGGCAGGGGACGTAGGGTACTTCTAGAAGTACCCGAAACTTCCCAGCCATCCCTTGTCCGTACCGGGTACGGCTAGAAGTACCCTACGTCCCAGCAGCAAAAAAGACACATTTTTATAAAAATATTAAAAAAATTTAAAATGAAAAAAAGGCATGGGCAGGCCCACAAGGGACGCCCCATGCCACTTAACCTAATTTATGTCTTATATATGCCCTAAAATGAGAAAAAGCAACTCATTTTTAAATTTGGCTTGTGACTGTTCCTGGAATGGAAGTCAGTCCTTGAGTCAAATTCATGGTCCCATTTTCCCAGGATGCATTACTAATATCTAGGAACAATGCCTAAAGTAGATTGCTCTCGGTAACTGTAGAGCAGTGCATTATTCTGAATACTTGGTAAACTTGTTTATTGAGTAAAAATTATATGCCAGAATCTTAAATAATTAAATTGTTGAGATCGATCATATAATTGATATGTAACAAATTGCTGATTAGGGACCTTGGACAGCGATATATTTTCTTAGTTTTATGTTTATCATGTCATTTCATAGTTGAGACTTGGAGCCTTTGGGCATTATGGTTATGGTTATCAATTCTCATGTGAAATCTCAATTCAAGTCTAATGATATGTATTAAGCTTATACAATGTCTAGAATGAATGCTTTATCAATGTTATGCAATGAACATTTGATATTTCTCTATATTTTTAAAAATTTCCCTATTTTTTTATCAGCCGTCCCCTGCCGTCCCCTGTCGTCCCCTTAAAAATGACCCAAAAGTACCCCCATACTGAAAACTCGTCCCACCGTATCGGGTACTCCCCATCCCCGAAACCTCGTGGAGCATAGATAATTACTAATTAATAAAGTTAAGGGCAGCGCTTGGGTGAAAGGATGTGTCCCTTGTTGGATAACTAACGAAGGGATGTGACTCTCCCCACCATGGGAGATATAAAAGGAAGAACAAATGATGGGAGAGAGGCATCAAGTGGATGAGATTGGGAAAAAAAAGATAAGAAAGGGAAATATAAGATATCTATTAGAAATAAATATTGTTTTCAACGAGAATATTGTTGGGAAGTAAGTTTTAGAATTAAATAAGGAATATATAGAAGTATTACCAACAAATAGAGCAGATTCCTTTAGCAATCTATTTTGAATTTATAGAAGTATTTTGCAAATAGGGGGGCCAATCAACCTTTCGAGTTCACAAGAGGTGAAGTACCGGCCTTGCCTTCATCAAGCACACCACCTCGAGATGCAACGCTTGTGGGTCAAGAGGCATATGAGTGCTCCTGGGCTTGTTGTGGAAGGCAGCCTTCATGCATCTTATCAAGCACGCCACCTTGAGATGGATGGAATGGAGAATCCCACCATGCTCATGGGCTAGGAGGCGAATGAGTGCTCCCAAGCTTGATCAAGGAGGATGGAGCGCCTCCAAGGTGGATTGAGGGATGGAGTGGACCTGAGATCCTGCCATGTTCGTGGACTAGAAGGCAGATGAGTGTTCCTGGGCTTGAGAGTTTCCTCAAGTATGCCACCCTGGGATGGATGGATGAGGATCCACCCATGCTCTCACAATACAAGGACAACCATCTTTGAGATTGCGGTTTGCAAAGTATATTCCTAATATGATTGGCTACAAGAATATGCCTTGGAATAATCACTAATGGTGTTAAGATTCCTTTGAATTCAAATATTGATAATGTAATGAACTATAGATCTAAATATTATAATGTTTTAGCTATGATGTATTACTCTCAATATTATGATATTTTATGTGTTAATCTGAATATAACCATAAAGTTGATACTTGTTATCACTAATATCAGTTTTTAGTGATTAATATTGTTTTGCAGGCCTAAAATTAGGAATTTCCCAAAAGGTGACATTACAAACTTATTCACGGATATCAAGATACTTTTCAAGTTTCATTATCAAAGAAAATAAAAAGAGAGTTAAGGTGAGGAGTGAGGAGGAGATTAGAATCACAACCCACATATCACAAAAATACACATTTCCTTCCATTTTAAACCAGTTAGCAGCAGAAAGCCAAGAGTGCATATCTACTTAGCAACAGAGTATGAACAGATTACTGTCTACACCCTACCATTTTGGAGTGTCAAAGACCAGACCGAAATGAATCTACCATTTTGGAGTGTCAACAATCAGATCAAAATGAATCGAGGAGCAAATGAACTAAATCAACATTCAACTGTGAAGTGGCAAGGGCATAAATCATGGTGAAAACTTAATTCTGCAGAACTGCATTTGCATTGAAGACAAACTGTATTTTTTATTAAATAAATTGAAAGAAAAAGAAGCTTTTAAAGCTTCAACAACAAACATGAACAATTGCCAATTGTTAAAGTGAATCAGAATAATAGAATTTATTTGCAGTTGTTTACAATCTGGGTAACTGAGATATCCGGATAACAGTGAACTAGGGTAATCAGAAAAATCATTTCTCCCTCTCTTTATATCTGTTCCCCTAACTCTACAAAAAAATCTTATCTATCCTATCTCTGTTTCTAATATAACATATATTTCCTCATAAGATTTCCCAATGCTAAATCTAAGAGTTGACAACATATAGAAAGCTTAGGAATCCTAGGATCTGATTTTTGACAAAACAATGAAAATCTGATCTTAGCCCCTGGAACATTCCTTCATACTGGATTTGATTTACACTATCAAAGAACAATCCAAATTTCTGTGTGTTCCATGTTTATGTATTCCAGTTTCTGGTTGCAGATCTTTTGTATCGTCTTGGCAACTGTCCCTTATCTGCTTTTAATTTGAAATATGCCTGACAAATTGTTTCTCTGCGTAGTGATCCTATCTTTAAGCCATCGGAGGCACATCTCATATAACCAAGGCTTGAAAAAAAAGTGAGATTCCTTGACAGTAGTCAACCTTTTGCACTAGACATGTGATATTAGCATGACTATTCTGAGATTCAAGGATGTTCGCAAACTAAAAGACCAATGCCCAATCAAAGGTAATTGCAAGCAAATGTTGACTGTGGATCTTTGACTTGGAGACACATCGCACCATCATGCTAATTCAATATCCAAAAGATATTGCAAGTTTAAAAGATGTAATGTCCCCTTTTTAGCTCGTTCCAGTTCCTTGTTAGTTTAGCCTATTAGCTGACCCTCGTAGGCTAATGCAGATGGTTAGAGGGTCCTGTTTGGCAGATATCAAAGTGTTTTCTTCTCCAGAGCTCAGTTTGGTTTAGGATTGGCCTTCGTTTGGTGATTCAGGACTCAATTTCACGCACTTACTATTTATAGTAAGTCATCAGGTCAGTGGAGTCCAACATTACTATTTATAGTCATCAGGTCAGTGGAGTCCAACATTACTATTTATAGCAAGGCACCTAGACGCGTTGGGGAAGTAGTGTTGATCCCATTTTTTAGTTGGCCTAGCAAAATAAGGTTTAATGTGCAAGTTATATCATTTAATTATTATTAAAGGTGACTTTGATAATAATTAATCATTAAAAGCATATTATAAAGTTATATTATAGCTTTATGTCTAAAGGGGACCATTTAATGACTTAAAGTACATTAAATGATTAATTAAATGGGCGCCTACTTTGAGGAAATATTTTATGAAGTTATAGAGTGCATATTTAATATTATTTTAAATGATTAAAAAAGAGGCTTCTAGAGGATCGACCTCTTCTTGGAGAAATTATAATAGGGATCAACCAAAGCTATTATTCAATCATTTCAGGATTTTGATATTTGGTTTTGAAGAGTTTTCTTGTGGAGAAGAAGAAACCTAGGGTTTTAGCTTTTTCTGCCATTATCAGCTTTGGGGAGTGTAGCTGCTTCAAAGTTTGTGCATTCTGAGGCTGTGAAATACCAACTGAAGTTTGCCTCATGGATTGGCTTCATTTAGGAGTCAATATTGGGCTTCATTGGAAGAAGTTTGTTTTATTCTTACATGGGGTTTACTCTCAGCAAATCAGAAGTTTGAAGAATCAATATTGAGAGAAGAAATTATAACCAGCTAGGGTTTGAAGATTATTTGTTGAATAAAGGCATTTTGATCAAGGTTCGAAGGTTTAATTGACACATCTTCTTCATTTTAATCCACGGCTAGGGTTTGGAGGAGTGGTGCCTCATTTTGGAGGGTTTATGGGTGATCATCTCCATTTTATTGCACTCAGAAATTTATATCAGGTCGCTGCAATTTTCATATCAGACTGGAAACAATAAATTCGAAGGTGCTAACTTGATATTTTAGCAAATAAACCCTAACATATTTTCCCTAGGTGGATCGCTATACCTTGGAGGCTAAATCGTCACTTCCTAGGGCACCAATTGGCTTCATTTGTAATCAGAAGTGTGAACTGGGTTATATCAGCATTTGCATATCAAAGAAATCAGGGTTTGACAAGTTTGGCGTCACATTTTGGCATATATCTCACTAGGGTTTCTTCTACAACAGCCATACTTGAAAGGTATCATGCTTAAAGTTGGATTGCCATCATTTTAAGGAGTTTTGGAGCAGCGACAATCATATTGGATCACAGATTTAGTATATCCGACTTCTGCCCTCTTTTATCAGCAATATATCAACTTGTAACAGCCATATTATTATTTGGGTTGACTCTATTTCCAATCCAAGCGAAGCACTTATCATCCGGGTATGTTATTGGCATATTGGGTATTTAAATATTTCATTTGCATTGGGTTTTCTAGTGCTGTTACAGTCTGATAACTTGCATATCAGACCTGATAAGAATGTAACCAGACCTGAATTCTATTCAATAAGAAGCAATTTTACATGTGGGTTTCTTGTATAAACATTCGTAAACATTCCTTACCATTTCTAGGCAATTGTATGTGTTTTTGGCATTGAGATAACATTCAAACAAACATCAGAACTCAGACATTGCATGCCAACCATTTGACAAAATGTCAAAAGGTCAAAACTGAGTTTTTGGAGCAGAACTAGTAAGGGTTCTTACAAAAGGGCAAAAAAGCACTTCCGTCAGATTTTCAAAATCCTTGAATTGCTCCTTTTAATAGTTCATCAAATCCACAAATCCTTGATAAAAAGTCAATGGAGAGGATTAATCTTTGCTAAGTGATCAAATGGTCATCTGCCTGTTGGGGATGGAAAGCTATGCACTCAAATCTATCAGTGAACACTCATTAAAAGGCTTTGATCGCTCTATCAAGGATAACCCTTTCCCCTTGACTCGACAATAATCAACACCCAGCCAAGGACCTTGCAGGCCCCATGGTGACACATGATAATGTCAACCATCCCATTAAATTAAATCAATGATTGTCACTTATTCACATAGACTAGCACATCATCTTTTACATTGGCAATCAATTGATCAAAGAGAGAATTTATGACATATGGGTTCCCCTTATCTAACACGGAATAACTTGGACCACTCGATCAAGAGGATTAGCTGTGATAGCTTGATAACTCGTCATGTGGACCCCACCTTTTTGTCGCCATCCCTTCATTCCCCTGATTGGACATAGCACAATTATTGGCTAGCCCAGTTCAATGAATGCCCAACAACTGATTTACTAGTCATTTGTTAGCAATCAAGCCTTTAGACTTAGGATTTTTACTTGCTTAACCTAGTAGCAATCATCCCAATCAAAGAAATGACATGGTTCACGCATTTGTTTGACCATGTGTTTGGGAATTCAAATGAGATATTGCTAGCATTTAGTTTCTCTTGCATGACAAAACAAACTGTTACAACACATCTAAGAGAATCATTCTTCAAATTGTAAGAGGAAGCTCCCTGAGATCTAACTAAACCTAAAACTAACCCTAGAATAAAACTACAGACTAGCATACACTCTATACAAGATCTCAATGGGAGGTTTTGTATGAATCAAATTACTAATTGCCTATGTTTTTAGCCCCAGACACATGTGTCAGACTGTTAACCGTCAAGCTATACAGCAAAAAAAAAAATTTAAGGGAAAACAATTCCAAAATCCCTAGATGAGTGTTTGCAAAAACAGTCATAGGCAATTGAAAACATTATTTATGGCACTTTCAAGGGCTTGAAACCTTAAAATATCAGTAAATTCCAGCTGCTGATACAAACTATAATCAATGACAAACACACATAAAACGAAAGATAGTCATTAAGAACATTCTACCTACTCCAAACCCTGGTATCAAGAACATTCTGATATCCTTTTTCAAAATGATCAATATCTGTACTAAACACCACTGTTCTGAATGCCCAGGCCACTGATGCATGCTTGGAGACAAGGAGAAATACAGCTATCACCCACTCATCTAGTACTGTTGTTTTAGGTCGTTGTAGTCACTATTTTGGTAATTTCAAGAGGTTAGAGACTCTTCAACTCATCCTATAACAGATGTGGGCACTGAAAACTACTTCAAACACCTGCAAAAACATGAAAAGACAGTCCTGTTTCTGCAATGAATAAGATTTATTGCTTTGAGCTGGAACGAAATACAACCCTCTTATAAATGCATCACACCTTTTTTCTTTAAAATTGCATGGGTGAAAATAAACACAATTCAACCCTTGGATTTGCCTAAGCCGTAGATTTCATGTGGCTATGCCACTCATGGCTTTGCCAATCAAAACATGTGCTGGAGGAACTTTTGGATGGAAAAGCCATCACAAAAGCATGCCTCATAAACTCTTTATTCACTCCTTTTTTAGGCAAGCAGAAATCACTAATGTTTTAGTCACTTTTCGGTGCATGGGCAGAAGAATCCAACGGCCTAACCCATGAATATGTGTGCCTCCATTTATGATGCTTTCAAACTGTTTTAAAAGGTAGAGGAATTCACTTAGCAGTTCACCATATTTTGACCTACTGTAGGTGGAGACTGGTGTGTTGAAGCCACCAAAAAGTGTGCCCATGTCTTAAAACTGTCTACATGCCCTGTTACGCTTTGCTAATGTTTTAACCCTATCTTGGGCATAGCTTTTGCTGGCTTGTGCCACAAAAAAGTGTGCCTGATTATGACTTGCTATTGAAACCTCTCAAAGTACATTTCACTTGGATCTTAGCCAAGTTTTCACTTATGTTCTAGGTGCAGTTTTGAAAAGGCTTTGCCACTAAATTTGTGTGCCACCTTAAGACTGATATTTCCTTGCTGGCTGTGTGCACTTTCATAACCACTTTGCCAAGTTTTCTCATATTTTGCAGGCAGAATTTTCATGGTAATTGCCATCAACATGTGTGCCTCAGTTTACATTGGTTAAATCCCCTTTTTGCTAAGTGCAGATCATTAATCAACTTGCCATCTTTTCACATGCCTGGCAAGAGAACATGTGTGCCATCTTTTCTGATATATTGCAGGCAGAACTTTCCATGGTAATTGCTGTCAACATGTGTACCTCAGTTTACATATGTTTAACCCCCTTTTTTGCTAAGCGCAGATCATTAATCAACTTGCCATCTTTTCACTTGCCACTACCAAAAGTGCACTTAGATTGCCTTGACTGTTCTATCTCTTCCTTAAGTGATGATCACTAACAAGTCTGCTGCTTTGTCATGTTTCAAGCAGAAATTTGGATGGATTTTAAGTTTTAACATGATAAAAGTGAACCGGCCTTAGTCTAGAACCTTCTGAGTGCTCTAGGCAGAAAAAAAGGGGTGGCAATGCCACTTAAAAAGTGTGCCACTAATGACTTAGTCTCCCTCTCAAGCCTTGGGAGTGGATTTGTAGTCAGTTTGTCACATTTTACTTATCATTTTACACCCACAAGGTAGGAGATTGAAAATTCTGATATTTCATCATTTACCTAATCCTTATTGGACTGTGACCATCTTTTCCCTACAAAGAATCATTAGTTGAAAGGGCCAAAGACAAGATAACCTTGCAGACTGACTGAAAGGACAACAATTGGCATGGAATTTAAGCCAATTTGGGGATCAACTGACCTACAAGTCTGATATTTCATCGTTTACCTAGTCCTTATTGAGCTTGAGGTGACCATCTTTTCCCTACAAAAATTGTTAGTTGAAAGCACCAAAGACAAGATAACCTTGCAGACTGACCGAGAGGACAACAATTGGCCTGGTATTGATGGAAATTTGAGGATTGACTGATGACACATCTCACTAAAGAAGCACAAAAACTAAATTTCATATGGGTACCAACATATGCTTGGCTGCCGTGTGGGACCATCTTGGTCATAAATCAAATCCAAATCAATGGCCAATGGAGATTTGCTTATTCCTATGTGGGTACCATCAAGCAATCCCTGGATGCTCAATCAATGGACTTTGTTGCTTAAAGTGGAACCCACCTAATTAATGTTCAATCCATCCGATTGCCCATTTGGCCTTTTGCCAATTTGCCCGCTCCTTTGGTTTGGGCAAACACCCAATAACTAGTTACCTGGTCAACTCTCTAAGCATGCAATCAAGGTTTCCTACTACAACTGACCAACCAATCTCCAAATACATGATCAAATGTCTACACTCAATGCACTTCCTCTCATCAAAAATTCATTAGTCGTTCAAGGAGACCTGAGTAACATCAAACAAAAATCATTTAGGGAATATTCAACACCCAGAATTGTTAAAATGATGAAAGTGGCAAGGGCGTAGAAGCATGAAGCACACAAATCAATGACTAAGGTGGTCAATTTTACAGAGGCTATAAATGGCTTGGTGTCACAAGAGTGCAATTTGTGCGATCATAGTCTAAAAGGCCAAAAGTTGAAAAGTGCCAAAAGGTCACACAAAGATATGATTCCACAATTTTTTGCAATTTAAGTGCAATGACCCAATTTGGGAAATTGATAGTGACACGGGTGGCATGATGGTATAATCCATGTGACTCCCAACAATAAAGGCTAAAAACTCAAAATTTGGCAAAGTGGAATAGGTGGCATGAAAGTGCAACTCACGCAATGCCTAACTGCAAAGGCCAAAAACCAAACATTTGGCAATGTGGTAACAACACATGAAAAGCATGATATCTTTCTAAAGCACATTTTTCCAATGCAAATTGCCAAAAGGTAAAAGTGGCATGCAACACAAGGGGCACAATAGGGCAAAACACGCAACTCTCAACTATAAGAAAAACACTTAAGAAAGAAGATATTGCAACTTGCCCTCCCAAAACCCCAAGAATTTCAAGTGAGACATTTTCAAGGATCAACAAGGAGACTAATGCAAGGATGACTTATATGAAGGGAAGAGATAAACATGGGGAAGAAATA
>VDFB02297699.1:0-21913 GCA_007258455.2 Sequoia sempervirens
TAGCAATTAGTTTTGAGAAAAATCTCAAAAGTATGATAGGTTTAATATTTAGTATTCAATGTATTAATATAATAAATTTGGTTATTATGAATATGAGTGCCAAAGAACAAAGTATATGAGGGTAAAGAATATAAATTATTTAAATGTATCTAAAACTAATTCAAGTTCCTTATTAATTACATTTCATGGTGTTCAAGAGATCTATAGTGATATTTAGTTTATAGATGATGAATTTACTAATCATATAATATAAAACAGATATTTATTTATAATTTTAGATAGTTATGTGAAGTTAGAGGTCAAACTAGGTGATTATAATAAAGTGTTAGTTATGGATAAAGGTTTTATTAATATATTTACAAAACATGATGAAAGAAAGCATATTCTATATGTTTATTTTGTGCTTGAATTAAAATATATCTTATGTGTGTTGGAAAACTTGTACAAAAGGGTTACAAATTATATTGTAAATATAATGTGTGCTAAAGTAGGAAAAATTCTAAGTAACCATTTAATTACAAAAAATAATATGACCAAGACCAAGGGTTGAATGTTCCCACTTTGATTCAAAAGTGAAACTCAAAAGGAAGCCTAAGGAGAGCCCAAAGAAAATTTTAAAGTAACTTATTTAGACCAAATATGAGGGATCATTTAAGATTTGGTCAACATCATTTTGGAGGTTTGATTTTATTGCAAAAAAAATACATGGTGAGAGCATTATCTACAATTAAGGAGCTAACTAGTTAGTGTGAGCATTATAATATTTCTATGAAACAATTAAGGAAAAGTTTTTGATAGGAATTTATTATAAAGAAATGGAACCATTCAAGCTTTTGTTCACACTAATTTACATGGACCAATATAAACTCCATCATTTGGGAAGAGTATATTTTCTAACTTTTATTGATACTTTTAATTAGAGGACATAAATTTATTTTGTCATTTAGAAATCTAAAGCCTTCAAAATATTCAAGGATTTCAAATAAATGGTTAAAAGATAGAGCAATTAATGCAACAATTTACTCAATTTAGAGAGGTGGATAATATAAGTCAAATGAGTTTCTATATTTTGTAGTTACCATGGAATTAAACAAAACATTATTAAAATGTACACATCGTAATAGAATGGTGTTGTAGAGGGGAAGAATATAACCATAGTGGAAGCATATTGAATTCAAAGCACTTTACTAATGAATATTCGATAGAACTAGTAGTGTGTGCAGTGTATATTCTGAACAAATTTCCTACATAGAGTGTCAATAACATGATTCCACAAGAAAAATGGCATGGTAAGAATCATAGTATGCCTAATTTAATATTTTTTTTGTGTTCTATATACACATGAAAAAATAATAAAAGAGAAAAAAATTGGATGATAGAGATGAAAAGTATGTTTATATTATTTATATTAGGTGATTGATAGATTACAAGTTGCAAAATCCCATTACTAGGAAGGTAATCTACAATAGATTTGTTAAATTCAAGAAAAAGGAGATGAAAGTATAAAAATAAATTACAATTACAACATCAATACCTTAAAATGAAAAAGAATCATAAGAAAAAGTGTGTAGTCAACACCACAAGTAGTAATAGCTAGTCTGATAAGACACCCTCAAGGAAAAAATTAAGCAAAGTTAAAAACACCAAGAAATTTTGAATAAGGTGAATCATCATACTCCAAATTGTAACTGATGAACCCAATCCTACATTTGCATCACTAATATCAAGGTAGAGAGGTAAGAAAATAAGTATGAAAGATATTTATAATCATGGAGAAAAAATAGATTTATATTTAAAATTTTGTTTATTATCTCTTAATTTGTAAAATCCCCATCTTAGGCACAACATTTTTTTTTATTCAATTTGCATTAACTACCAACTTAACTGGCCAAACATATTCCATCCTAAATTAGAAGTGTTTAACATTAAAAGTGGACTTCATTCACCATTGTGATAACAATCAACATCGCAACTTATATGCTTACACTCAGAAGGGTTAAGCTCCTATATTTAGGGTCATCCCTAGACCCTAGACATAAGCCTCGAGGGATCATGGTGACCCTTCCTACATATCCCCTCATGGTAATTAGAGGCTTCACAGTTCGCCCCATAATGATAGAGGGAGTTCAATCAATCCTCTTGTATGAGATCTATTATCTCATCTTCATTCCATAACTATTAATTTAGTATATGTAAGCTATTAACATAGTCAATTATAATATAATGATAATAACTTTCCATCAAGTGTTGGATCCATACCAATCCTTACCAAACATTAGTGTACAAACATTTACAATATTCAAAAGAGATCATTCATACCACAATCTCAAAGATTATACACAATGGTCATCATGAGCATTCCCCCATATACACAAGCTAATTAGCTCATACATAGTACAAGTACAATAATGACTAAATCGTACACAAATCACAACTGCAACAGTGACTGGATCATACATAGATCACAAGTATAAGAGTGACTCAATCATACACAGATCACAAGTTAAATGATGATTAACTCATATGTACATCACAAGTACCACGATTGCTATCTCATTCACATATCACAACTACATTACTGGTTGGCTCCAGCATACGTCACAAATATATAGTGACAAGCTCCAACCTACATCACATACACAATGACGAGCTCCAACATCCATCACAAATACATAGTGTTGAGATCCAACATATACATCACATGTGTAGTGACAATCTCTAACATACACCACAAATACATAGTGACAAGCTCCAACATACACAAAGAGAAACTTACACATTACAATGGCTAACACAAGTCCATAATGCATCCTAGATAGAAATAATATTGGTACATTGTGCACTACACTATGGGTCCTATCTTTTCTTCTGGTCTTTTGCACCATTGGACAAATGGGAAGAGAATTTGGTGCATCCCATACTACACCGCAGGTCCGTTCTCAACCCCACAAGGCTAAGTATATAGTTTGACAACTAGGAAGGGGATTCAATGCATCCTATACTATGTACACTATGGTTCCATCCACCATCCCAAGGGTTCCCCCAAGTAGTGAACCTACCAAACCTAATGGACTCTGAAATTAATCACTTATAAGCCATTAGTGACAAGTTTTTCCACCCAAGAAGAAGTAGCTCCTAACATATATACAGCCTTGTGACCTTAGTGGTATTGTGAGCTATCTTCTTCATAATCTTGGGTAAAACATGTCATTGGTCACTTATGTGCTTAGAAGTGACAACCAATGAACCCTCTCAATATGTGGTTAGCCCCAAATTATTGTTACAAGCATGGATGGGTCCCTACCCATGCAAAAATTATGGTTGTATCATAACCAGGGTAGCCCAATACCTTCACCTCTATGAACTAGGTGAATGTTGGCTAATCCCTTGCAATAGCCCAGACATTGATTGTTGGTACTATCCAATAATGCCAATCACTGGTCAAATATCCCAGTGGTTCACTCTTGGGTGGCTTGTACATAACATGAATTATAATCACAATCAACAAATACACGGTCATATACATAAAAACCTCTACTTGTGGAGTTGAATTACACAAACACATTAGAGATACATGGAACCAACATGAGATGGACTTTACCCAACTTAGACATATAATCAAATACTCATTATAAAGTATTCAATCTTCACTTATTATATAAAAGCATATTATGTATTAAATACACAGTATTATATTCTCGTAACTCATTCATACCCATTTGGTACCCATTTAGCCTTAAACTGAAGCCTACTGAAGGGAGAATTTCAGACCAATCTGAAACAACCCCAGCCCTTGGAGTTGTCACCCTTAAACCCTCCATGTACATACTTGAGGTCTTAGCGGCATCCTTCACCCAAGGATTGCCTACATTTTTTCTTCCAAACAGATCAAACTCACATGTATTTCTCCTCATAAGTTCTCTCAAGGATACCTATAAATTTATTTCTCCATACTCAAGGTTTCTTTAATGTTTATCTTTTGATATAATTATGGTTAACAATAGTCAGGAGAACATAATTAAGTATATAATTTACCAAGCCCTTCTATAACACTTCCCTTTAATGACATCAAGGTCTTGAATTAAACTCAACCCATGATTATTCATAATCCAAATTGAATGTTTTCAAGTTCATCTTATAAACATAAGGACTATGCTTATTATTCAACATGAAATAGCCTTGGTTCACATGAACCCATTGGAAGGAATTTCCATTTGAAACTCATATAATACATTCAATTTATCTAGGTTCTTATACAATTATATTTATAAGTTTGTTTTAAGGATAATCAATGACTAAATCCTACTTAAAAATAGTTTGCAACACTTTATCCAACATATGAAAATATAAACCAAATAGCAATTTTACTAATAATATTCTTAATCTTCCAAATTCCATTAAACTATGGTGTAACCTTATATTTTTATAATAGTTTTGTTCATGGACTAACTAATATTTTCACTTTTCACTTATAGCAAAATATTGCATATACTAAGATGCTATGATATCAATCATATCATAATATGTTCTTTGATATAGTTCCCAAATAGAAGAAGCTTAGGTTTAAAACTCATCCACTATCCTTAGACTTATTAAACAAATTCATTTCATATATCCTTGAAATAAATGATAGTAAATCATTCTATTTAATCATAAAACAATTTTTTAAGAGTATAATTTTAGTTTTATTAATGAAGTCCTTATCACCTACATTATTAAGTGATTGTGTGTTAAATCTTGTATAAGGTGTATTAAATTTCTAGATCATACTATAAGGTGTTCTTATCACTAGAGTTTTAACTTAAGACTTCCTTGCCATCTTATTTCACTTGAGTCCCAACATAGAGGTTTAATGAACTCAAGGTATGAACCTATTTGATCTCCCACCATTGTTTACTCAAAATTCCACACTTGGATATTCAAATAATCCTCCCTTCGAAAGAGAAAATTCCTTATTTATGATTTCCTAATAATCCAAACTTTCTTTCATAATTACATTCATCTTAAATTACTAAGTAAGCTCATCATGATATTAATAGCATGTATATTTTGTTTTATCTAGATTTGAAGTGATATTGTGTTTATAATCAATGTCATGGCCTAAGGTCACTTAGTATCTTGTTATCATTAGAAATAAATCAAGGTTCCATGCTAATGAGATTAGACTTCCTATTGGGGGGTCAAGTTCTATTGCTGCCTCATCGTATACCATTTATTACTAACATAATTATAATCAATCCGCATATGTAATTGATACTCCAAAAAAATATTATACATAATCTTAGTCACATTAAGTCATGGGGAAAAAAGAAGCAATAGAACAATCACTTCAAATAATAATTATGCAAAACAACTTACTCCATACAAACTACATCCATACATAACAAAGCATAGCTAGGAAACATTCATCCTAAATCCTTAATGACAAGAACATTACCATTTTATAATTAGTAAATTGGTGTGAGTTGTCACTTCCTCCTATGATTTTCTTAGAAAGTTATAGCATATCTCAATGTATCATATACATATAAAGATTTATAGGTAAGATGATTAAGGGTATTGGTAAATCCAAAAATCAATTTACCCAATATCAATTAACCCATATTGAGGGAACTCGCAATGTTTACCCAATAAATATTGACCTATTCTCACTATAAAATCAGTGTTACTATTGTCCCAATCAATCTATTTTTATTTTTATTCCTAAGAATAGTAATAATACTTTGAGTCACTAAGCGATCCAAAAATTATTTAACTTGGATTTTCCTTTACCATGGTTTAACACTCATAACCAGAGGACAATTCCAGATATAAAATTTACTCAAGTAAATGATTCTCACGAGTTCGTGTTTTTAGTTAGGATAAATAGGGAAAAACTACAATAAATTTTTTTATGGTTGTGATAAAAATGTCTAATTTATCATTTTTTAAGGAGCTATTAGTTGACCTAAGAGATGTTGAACCAAAATCTGCATGTAAAGGCAAGTACCTAAGAACCTTAGAAGGAACCCTTCTTTTCTTTTATGTTGAACTTGCTTTTGAGGAGAGTATCATCCCATTCTTCCCCCAATATTTGTTACACCACACTCACTATTGTGCCTCTTATCCATGCTGCACAAAATTCTCAAACGCCCGTCTTCTCTCTTTCCATCGCAGTCAGGAAGGATGCTCGCAATATCTGTGCAATTCGGCTTTACACTTCCCAATTACATTGAATCTCTTAACATTTTTAAGCCATTTTCATGAATCCATTTTGTGCTTATTCTGCAACCTTTTCATTTACAGCTGCCAATCTTTTACCTTTTCCCTCTAAACCCCAAGATGTCTCTACGCCTTATTCTACATTGTAATCTTCCCTCCCTGTGCATTTTCTTCCTTTTCACATTTTTCTCTAGTCTTTTATCTCCCACCACCTTTCTTCTCCTTATTCTCTTCACACCTCTAACCTCTCTCTACATTTTGTCCAAATTTGTATGCATACATTCTTATCCTCCCCAAATTTCTTTTCCCTTTGTCTTCTCTTTTCTCTTCTCTCCAATCCAAAAGTCCTTGATTTCCCATTTTTTTCTCCCATCTACATGTGCTCATAATTCCTCTAACCTTTATGCTTTGGAGCTTCCCATAATCTATTGCACGGAAGCTCCCATTTTGTCGTAGGCATGGAGGATATTGCTTTTCCTTGCTAGTTGTGTTTTCTTGAAGTTATCTATTGCCTTGTATCTTCCTCAAAAATATCACACAAATTCCCCTGGAATGGGGTGGTACAGAGGGTTTTTAATGAGCTATCAGATGTTCCATATCATTCCTCTTATCAGGTTGTCTTCTCACACAAAAGAATGGACGTGCCTCCCTTCACATGACATTGGAAGAGAAATGAAAAGGGTGCCATACCTTATTAAATGCACCATCTCTCCTCCTCTTTCCTTTTTATGATGCCCATAATCTTTTCTTTACTCTCCTTGACTTTTGTTCTATAGGCTTAATTATCTACGATGTGACATTCTCCCCCCCTTAGGATAAGTTGTCTTGGCTTATTAAAAGGTTATATTTATAATTTGATCAAAATTTTGGGTTATTAGTCAAGTTGTTTCCTTTTGAACAACTAATTTTGGCCTCTCAGGTGGTTCTCTTTTCCCTAATTCAATGAATTTGTAATAAAATTTATAATATTTAAGAGGGTCCAAACTAAAAATATACCCTCGAGTAAGCATTTTCGCTTAATCTAATCCTCTTTTTTGTATTTAGGGGTTGATATTTCTTAAAACTAGTCTACACTATGACATTGGATACACACATTTACTAGTTAACCTTAGTAAGATATCAAATTATCATGCATCAAAACTAGTTTTTGTCATTAAGTATTAAGGTAGTGACATCCTATTCATTCAAACATATCCCTGTAGTTATTTGCATTTTAGGTTCTTAGTAATTCATGTTCATATCCCGAGTGATTTTTTTTTAACACTCTTAAAGATGCAATGAACATTTTCCTCATAACAAGGGGTAAAACTCAAATCCAATAGTGAGTTAGGGGATCTAACCGATGAGCTTAAAATATGCTCATAATTTGATGATATGATAAACTTTTAAATGAATTTACTTTTGTTATTTCATGGCTGTTTAAACTTTGTTGAAACCTTTTATCGGGATATCCTGTAGCAAGATACTTTTATATTCCTACAACTTATTGTGTTGACTTGATTGCATTTATTGCCCTGTTGACTCTTGAAAATGACTGGTATATCGTATACAGTTTTTGAATGATGAAGTAGATTCAAAATGTGTGATTAATGAATAGATATCATGTGTGTGCCATGTGCCTTTTCTTTTGCATCTGTTACCTTTTGTTTTGCAGGTTGTTGAAGAATGATCGAGTCCAAATGGAGCTTGATCTCACCTTGTAGTAAAGTCCATTTCGCGAGACTTTGAGGAAGCTCGGTGAAGACTCTTTGACCAAAACCATGGGAAGAATTTTAATGGGTCAATGCGAAAGAGTGGGTGCTAGATTCTCTCTCGATCAGGTTGAACGCATAAATTCATTATGAAGTTTGTTCCTTGATTCTGGGATATACTTTACTTCCACGTCTTTCTTTGATAGGGTTAGTTAGTTAGTTGCTCTCCTGTTTTTAAATAAAGTTCTCCTCCTACGCAGAGGGAGAGAGAATGAGATAGATGATAGTTAGAGTAAGATAGAAACAGAGTAGCATATACCATGTAAGAATCAATATGATAATGAAAGACATAATCTGTTTGACCAGAGACGAGTTTGTTGTTAGTCTCCATATCAACAAAACGTGATCTTATATCATTCTGTTTTTATGAATAAAGTTCAATGAAGTTCTGAGTTTAACATCTGTAATCAGTAGATGCTTGCTAAGGGGCCCACTTAGTAGTATCTATAGCTAGTTAGTTAGTTGTTCTTTTCTGTTGTTCTTCAGTTAGCTTTCATCTTTGAAGTTTTCATTCAAACTCAGTCTTATAGTGCTCTACAGCATAGAGAGTCCATCCCTGTGACTGTTCCTGCAGCATAAGGCCAGTTCATAGTTTGTGTTTCAGTCATAGTTGTTATGGTTTTTATCATAGTTGAGTTAAAGAATTTTGCATTACCGTTCTGTGGCTTAGATAGAATTTCTTTCCAGTATGTATTTCTGCTAAGATTTGATTGAAACTAATTCCTAGTGCATATATTTTTCCGTGCCATTTAAAGTCTATGTCCCCTAGTTTGACAAGTGTAAAATGAGCTACCACAGAGATATTAGTCAATTCACAAAATGCTCCAATTCCTGTGAAAGGTTTTACCGGTGGATATTTATATCCTTTTGTGGGTGCGAAGCCACTAACAATCATCAAATTCCTTAACCTTTCGTTACGCAATTTGATTTTCATTTATAATTCATATATCAAAATTCCTTTTTTTGCACCCATCTAGGTTTCATTTTTCTTGATTAGTTCTAGCCACCCATTCCTAGGAGTTTAAAATTCCATTTAAGATATTCAAAATGATTATGTATTGTAGACCCTAAATCTACAATGTTCTTCAAACAATAATCGCCATTATTTTGGTTAATCAGTTCAAAACAAGCAAACCTAAGATCCCTATGAAATAACACATTAATGCTTCCCAAATGCAAACAAATGACAAAAAAGTAAGCTAAATAAGCATATGAAAAACATGAAGTATCTTTATTTCATAGTGGATTGGTGCTATTGTTGAAAATAGCCCTTTCCCAATCCTTGATAGATAAGCTAGATGATAAAATGCTATGAAGAATGATATGGAATGCTAAGATGGGAAAAATCAGTTCTCAAATGAAGAGAGTGACTTTGCATATGATCTGTGGATGAATTTGTGTAGAATGAAGCCTTTATTTATAGATTTTCTTGATGAGAGATTGGCCAAATGGGTGAATGTGGGACTAAATGTAAACCAATGAAAGAAGGCCACTTATCAACTTGCCATAGGTTGAAGGATGTTCAAGATTTGGGAAATGTGCCAAAGAGAGGGAAATTTCAAATTTGAATTTGAGAGTTAATGCTTAGTTTGACCTTTGCAAGGGACATGTAAGAGACATTAATTTCTTTGTTCAATGTACGTGTCCACTTGATTTTAATAAATCAATAAATTAATTTATTTGTGCAAGTGGGGATATCTAGAGGATGTGATGGGTGGTTAGGTTAGGCTAATTAGGATTAGGTTAGCTTAATGATGATTAGGATGATTTTGACTTTTATGACTTAAATATTTGATTTGTTTAAATCAGAAAATGATGGAATATGCATTTGGGATTTAATTAAATGAATGTTTGATTTATTTGATTAAAAGGATGATATTTGATTTATTTAATTTAAATGAATGACCTTAGGAGATGGAAATTAATGAGATTACTTGACGAGTGGATGAAGGTGAACTTGATTAATTTAATGCGGATGAATGTGAAACCTAGTTTTACTTGATGAATGCATAATGCTAATTTTGCATGTCTACATTTTGCCCCTTTTTGAAGCAATGTACTTGTTGCGTTGGTTCAAAGAATAAACTTGCCATGATTGAAATTTATTTATTTTTTGATTTTTCGAATGCCCGAGTGGAAAGTACACTGGTACATTGCCCTCTCAAGAGATCGAGTGAAAAGATTCGATTTGAGGGTCAATCTCGCAATAAAGAGGTTCAAAATGGATTGTATGGATGATTGTGATGATGGTGCAAATGAGATGATGATGCAATATGCTATGATTATGCAATAGATGATTTATGCAGATGCTTAGACTAACAGATCTATATTATGATGATGATGCAAATGCAATCTATGTGAAATGATTGATGTTTCGTATTATGTATGATATGAATGATATGTGGTATGCTGACAATTTTTTGGATGCAGGATGGATGCATTAGTGATGTTATGTTAGTGCAGAAATGAGATGATGACAAGAGGATCCAATAAGTCCATGATCTGATTAGACTTTATTAGAGATGATGATGAGAAATGATGATGATAGATGGATGATGATTTGCTTATCAAGGATTGGGATTTTAAAAGGGCTACTTACCTTATGTTTGATAACACACATAGGTACAATGCATCAAGGTATAAAGAACCATGATGGCGTTGTACCTAGTGTGATGGACTTTGACTTGACAAGCAGATAGGAGTATTCCTATTCACACTTGACATACGGAAACCTTGCTAGGATGTACCTAACAAAGCAAGTATTCACCAAGTTATTTTGCAAGAACATCCAACAAGCATAGCAGACAAAAAGATAATTATCGTTGCCCCCATTCCTATTTCTCTAAATCCTTCGTTTGGATATCATCGAGAGGTCCTTGGAATGAGCACAATAAGATAAATCAAATGAAAAGATCAAGCATGCAAACAAGCCAATGTTCTTCATATCTCTAGCCAAAGCGGGATTTGTTTTGATAGGATAAGAATCCAAGTGATATTCAAAAAATGATGCCCATTGTCGTAATCGATATGTCCCAGGGATATTCCACAGCAGAAGTATTTACACGTCATGTCACCATGGGTTGTTGATATAAGGTTGATCGACGGTTCAGGAAAATGATCAATAGTTTGATTTTGTTTTTAAAAGGTTTGTTGTTTCAATTTTGATTTTACAATTGAAGCTTGCTATTATTGATTGCTATGATTGTTTCTATTTGTGTTGCCAAAGGATGAAGATGACGATCAGTTTATTATGGATGATTGATTGCGTGAAAGCTAGATGGGATGGATGGATTTTTAAATATTTGATGTTTTGACGCTTTGGAATGTTTTGAGGCTATTTTTTGGATTTTTCAAATGTTTTGATTTTTTTATTTTTCAAATGTTTTGGGTTTTGTGAGATTTTATGAATGTTTTTGGATTTTGATGTCTCGGGGGCTGATCAGAGATTAGCGTTGCCTATATTTAAGCTTAGAGATGATGTAGTTCAAATTCCAATGTTTTTGATATTTTTCTAATTTTTATGCATGTTTTTGGATTTTTTGATGTTTTGGATGTTTTTGGATTTTCTAATTTTCACACAATTTTAACGATTTGGATATGGACACATGTGATGATATCAGTACTTTGTTTGGGATTTTGTTGAAAACCAAGCTAAGGTCAATTGATCAAATCGATGGATTGATGATGATAACATTGTTGAGGATGCACAACAATGCAAGGATAGTGTTAAGCAACACAAGAATTAGGATGTTGATGGGATTGATGATGATGACATTGTTGAGGATGCACAACAATGCAAGGATTGTGTTTAAGCAACACAAGGATTGAGGTGTCCATCGGGTTGATGATGATAACATTGTTGAGGATGAACAACAATGCAAGGATAGTGTTTAAGCAACACAAGGATATCCTAAGGTGATGATTTTTTTATTGGATTTGATTGATCATGATTGATGAAGTTTGATTTTGGAACAAAATTTGTTCGAATGATTTGACGCGATGTTTGAAGTGTAAATTAGATGCGACTGATAGTGATTGCTTGGATTGATGTTTGATGTTCGATGAAAGATAAACCCTGATAAGGAACATTTTGTCAAAATATTCCATGGGCTAGTGATTTGGTTTTCGGATCACAAATGCTTTGACCAATTTGATTTTATGTTTGTCAATGTTCAGATCACCACATAAGTTGGAGGATATAGATCAAGATTTATTCTCGAAGCAAGATGCAAATATCTGCCCCTAGTGTCTAGCAATGTATAGAATGTTAGGGATGGATCCTTGGATAGGTTTATGAATGGATGGATATGGTATGCATGCAAAGGATTTCAAGGATTTTCTTGCGATAGGATAAGGTGTTCGGATAACGAATGCTCATTTGGCTAGTGTTTCATAGCTTAGATAATGTTGCATAGGATAAGATCAAATGAAAACGGCCCACATCAAGATGTTTACCATTAGCAAACATAAAGTGTGCCCCAAACTTTTATTAAGATCAAGATAACTCAGATGATGGATGCAGATAGATGAAAATGGATTAGATAAATGGTTCATGGATGTATGGATTTATTATGGATAAGATGGATGGAATGTTGGCTTTGTTATGGATGGACTGCTGGATTTTATTATGGAAGGGATGAGATGCTTTCAACTGAACTAGTGCGTGTAGATGTTCGATTCTACACATGATGCCTATTTTTCCAGGTTTTCATCATGGTCTTGCCGAAAGCGCCACCATAGTGGTTTTCACTAAGGATGATTTTTTTCTTTACTATTTTCAATCCTTTTTATGATCATTTTTTTTTTGGATTTTCATATGTTTTGAATTTTTTGGTTTTTTCTGAAAGATTCATGTTGATCCACCTACTGGTGTCGATGTAGATGCTTCTATCATTATGTGCCATCGGTATCCTGCCTAAAGAAGCTACTTTGCTAAGATACATACACTTGAATGCAGCTTTTGAGATTCTTTATCTGCTTCATCGATACCAGAGTTAACTTTATCTTTGTGCGCACATTGCAATAGAGTGCCTTCTGAATCCTTATGATGAAGAGTCATTGCCAATACATGGTCAATGTGAGAATTGTATATCATGCGTGGAGGTGTGGACAAAGTGTGTTTAGGGATAGGAGATGGATTGGTTGATAGTTTGGAACCTTTGACTCTCCAAACTTGGGAAGATGAACAATGATGGGTGGATACGGAAGTGTGCATGGAATTAGGACCAACTGCTTGATACACTTTGTATGTCACTTGAAAAGCCTAATTTTTCTTTTGTGGACATCTTTGATGGATACTTTTCCCTTTTTTATTTTGCCCCATAGTTTCTTTGACTGATGGAGTTTGATAGGGATGATCTTTCTTTGTATTTTTTGGTATCCATGCATATTTGGTTTGTCCATTATACTTCTCATCTTCTTTTACTTTGATAATGTTCTTCGTACTTTGATTCAAATATTTCATTTGATGTTGGTCCCAATTCGTGGATGGGGTGATGGGTGGATGAAGATTTGTGATGTGGCTAGTTGTAGTATTGACATTGGTTTCATCATAAGGACTCTTCGTTCTCCCTATGTTGACGTTTTCTTGAGACATCATTGCCCCCAGTATTTTGGAAGTAGTACTTTAATGCTTTGATTCTTCTTGTTCTGAGAGCTCTTGTTTAGAATGCATTCTCTGATAAATAATCATTGTAGGTGACATTTCAATTTGTTGCTCCACTAACTTTTAATTATACTATTTTTCCTAACTGGTTTCCTTGAGCAGATAATGTTGGATATCTACATACCTAATGTCCTCAGTCTGAATTCGAGATATATCTGATCCTAATGTTGATAACTCAGTTTGATTATAAGAATTAATACTATGCTCTTTTTGTGTAATAATGTCAAGAGTAAAAGAATCATGTTCTGAAGGAAGATAATCTATGTGTCCATCCATAGAAAGCATCTCATGGGTAGATGGAGGAGTCCGTGCTAAGTGGATATGATCATCTTGTGTGGATAGGAGAATATCCATTAGATCATTGTAGTATCTTGGAGATACAAATTTTTGTTCTTGAATGATTTTGGGGTTGCTTTCGACATGCTTTGGATCAAGTTCTAGACATGGATCAGTTTCTAAGGATGGATTGCTTACAAAGGGTTCTTGGAAGTCATCATTAGACATGGTAAGTGGTTCAATATCCTCAAATGTCGAGTTCAGGGTTCCTTCAGTATTTGTAATCATGAGGTCAAAGGATGTCAATATTTCTTGTAAAGGACCATTGCTAGACCTAAGTGGAAGATTTTGATCTTGCTTTGGAATAATGAACTTGTAAACCCTAAGATGTTGGGTGTGATCTTTAAGATGAACTTGTTTAAAGGATTGCTAATTCAATTAAATGTATGAGAAAGGATGCATTCTCCTACACCTAACTAAACAAGGTGATTTTGATTTTGATGATCTACCCAAGTCTCAAAATGATGTTTCCAAAAGCTCTAAAGTTGTTTACGGAATGAGGATGGTAAATGTTTGGAATTTGGATGAAGTGTTTTATTTGATCCTAAATGAACCTAAGGACCTTTTTACTAGACCAAGATAATGAAGAACATACCTTTCTCTAAGAGTAATTAAAAATCAAAAGGCCAATGTTTGCATGAAAACCATATGACCAAAAAATGTCAAGCACATGTGTGGGGTCCAATTGATTTAATCTTTGCTTAATTGATTCTTTTTATCACAAACACTTCTTGATTAGGTCTTCAATTGAATGTCCAATGTCCTAACTTTCTTTCATCCCACAAAATGTATTATGCGGAAAAGTAGGAAATCAAGGCAAAAGTCTCCTAAAGTTGGCTTTAGTAGGAGAAAATTGAGATGAAATACAAATGTTTAGAAGCCTCTAAGGATACGAATCCCAAGAGCAAGCAATAACATGTGAATTTGTTCAAGGATATTTGCTTCTCCTAAAGGGTTTGAGATTTTATGCTCATATTGAATGTTGGTTATGTTCTCGATAAAAGCACTGTGGTTTCAAACCAAGAACAATTACAACCCTATGGATGTGTAAGACAATATTTGTTGGATTCCCACTTGGACAAGTCCAGCTACGCTTATCTTTAGCGAATGGTTAGATGCTTGACCCCACTGGCTCCCCTCTATAGCTCATTAACATCAATCGGGGAAGCCAAGCATCAACACCCATGAAACTCCCATGGCATGTTTTCCATTTCTACTAAAGACCGTAAAAGTGTGGGGTAGCTTCAGAACGACGGTTCTTGCATCAACAAATAGATTAAAGGATTTTGGAAAATTCTAGCACATGGGTTTTAATAAGGACTTTCCGTTCATGGAGATTGACCCATATGGCGAGAACCCCCTTTCGAATCCATCTAGTCAGAATCAACTGCGTGATACTGGTGTTTACTCCAATACCCACATTTATATCCTGGTTGGAAATACTCTTGGCCTTAGAGTGTTACCAGTTGAGTCGTTCCCTTGGGTGAGTACTTTTTCCCCAAGGCAGCCCTCTAGGATTAAAAAGCGAATAAACTTATTCATAGTTCGATCGACCCTCATTTAGAAATAAAGGGAGAACATATGCAATAGGTTTACTCACACTCGCACAATGTTTTGATCAATTTTTAAACCCAAACTGAAGTGTGGAGGCAATCTTTTATGCAACTTAATGTCACCAAAAAAAATTTTGGTTCTCAAAGTCGTTGTGAAGCGCAAGAGAAATGCATATGCCTCTTTAGGTGAGATTATTTTGCATAAAAGATTACAAAACACAAAAGACACATGTTCATTTTATCCTTCAAAGCAATGTTCGAGTTCATTTTAAAGCACCAAGATGAAGCTTGAGATTTGTCTTGTTCAATTTTAGCCCCAAAAATAGTGTCTAGTATGTTTGTATGTTCAACTTTAACAAACTTTGAAGAAATCAAATCAATGATTGACTTTAAATCCAAATTTTATCTAGTTGGCCTAAAATCGAAAATAAAACCCAAAATGAAAGCCCTTAGCATTTAAAAATGCTTTTGTCAAGTTCAAGTTAAGTGCTTAATTTTCTTCAACTCCAAAAGACTTCAAAAATTTGCCTCTAATGTTTTAGTGTGCAAATGAAATCCCTCCCTATAGAAGAGCTATTGACGGCCAAAATCCCATAAAATCAATTGCAATCACTTCATTTTTGCAAGCATCCACCCTACACATCCATTCCTTAATGATGGAGTCAACAATATTAATAAGAGAAGTAGAAGAGAATCCATATTTAATGAGGGAGATAGGGATATTAATCACAAATATTAACGTCACTTTGCAGTTCTGCACTTGACTCTTACTGTAAAATGTCAAAGATTTTTTTTTTTTTTTTAAAGGATATGTTTTAAAAGTAAAATCTGCAAAGTCCAAGATGCTGTCAGAGATTTTTAAAAAGATATGCTTTAAAAGTAAAATCTGCAAAGTCCAAGACGCTGGCACTTTTTCCTTTGACAATAATAATAACCATTTGATAGAATTCTCAAAAGGACATCTTGACTTTTTGATAGGATACACACAAATCTCTAAGAAAAGAGAGAAAGGAAAAGCACACTAGTGTAGAATGCATAGCACAAGGAGTAAAGATTTTAAGAATCGGTGCTTAGCCTACTTGAGGTAATCTGTCCATGCAAAAACAATGTTGTGCATTTACTTTCAACAACCTACTATAATCACCCTTGATTTGATATTAAATGAAAGGTAGGACTATCAATGGAGGTAGAGGTGCAGGTCATGGATTTAAGGCTACCCACAGGAGTTCTTTGAAGACAGACTGGAAAGAGGTTCAAATCATCAGGGAAACGGAATGGATAGAGATGCAGATCATTGTTTAAAGAAAAAAACATCCTCTGGAGCAAATACAAAAAGGCATAGCACGCAGGTTGAGCCTGGAGTTGGAGGAGATGGGAGAGCAAGTCTTAAATCATCGAATCAAACAGAAGAAAACAAGGCGCAAAAGCATCTTGGCCTTTATTCCGTACTCCTTAGCTTTGAACATAGTCATTTCAAGCAGCAACGCAACTAAACCCAGATACCTGCAAACACTGGTGGAGTCCATTCACTCTGACGGCCATAGCGCTAGCAGTAACACTTTGCGGCATTAGGAAAAATAAAAGAAAAAAAATAAAAATGATTTCACCTTAGTGCACACAATATAGCCACCACGAACCGTAGCCTCGAGCGAGGGATTCGAGTTATTGGTGAGGTTATAGAGGCGTTCCAACAACCAGTGAGCCTGAAGCATCAATGCAACTCTCCTAGAGAATCAGCACGTTGTTCTAGTTTGTGGTGTATGTCCAGAGGAGCGATACATAGTTTCTGGTATGAGCCCCCATTGGTGATGTGAGAAATCTCTTCCGTTGTGTTCCCTCTTGAGAGCACATCCCACTCGATTCTCATTTGTTCACCTTCGAAGAAATCAAAGATTTTGTTGGGGGAATCAAGAAGTCAAAGCGAAGTATCAGCGCAGAGAACAACCCCACTGGGTTTGCTTGGATTAGTGCTCTTCTGGTGGTGAATCGCACTCCGTCCTTGTTTGAACTGGACAATGTCGTTCACCTTAAATGAGAAAAGCGATGGGAATATTGTAAACTTTGTGAGTAGCGGGCTGCAGCACTAGGAGAACCTTATGCTACCAAGAACACTCAGCCATAAGAATTGAGGAAAGGCTAAAAGAACTCGAAGAAGAAAAATAAACAAATCGGAACAAATCCCGAAGAGAGCTATGCCAATACGCTTTGAGCAATGAAAACACAAATTTGAGGTAAATGAGAAATATACGCTTTAAGAGTAGATTAGAAGCATATTCAAAGTATACCCCAATAATCATTTTTAAATCCTTCTAGCACCAGAATGTAGACCCTAAATCTACAATGTTCTTAAAACAATAATCACTATTATCTTGGTTAATCAGTTCAAAACAAGCAAACCTAAGATCCCTATGAAATAACACATTAATGCTTCCCAAATGCAAATAAATGACAAAACAGTAAGTTAAATAAGCATATGAAAAACTTGAAGTATCTTTATTTCATAGTGGATTGGTGCTATTGTTGAAAATAGCCCTTTCCCAATCCTTGATAGATAAGCTAGATGATAAAATGCTATGAAGAATGATATGAAATGCTAAGATGGGAAAAATCAGTTCTCAAATGAAGAGAGTGACTTTGCATATGATATGTGGATAAATTTGTGTAGAATGAAGCCTTTATTTATAGATTTTCTTGATGAGAGATTGGCCAAATGGGTGAATGTGGAACTAAATATAAACCAATGAAAGAAGGCCACTTGTCAACTTGCTATAGGTTGAGGGATGTGCAAGATTTGGGAAATGTGCCCAAGAGGGGGAAATTTCAAATTTGAATTTGAGAGTTAATGATTAGTTTGACCTTTGCAAGGGACATGTAAGAGACATTAATTGCTTTGTTGGATGTACATGTCCATTTGATTTTGAATTCAAATTTGAGGGAATATTCCTCAAAGATGCCATGTTGATGGAAAATGTTAATTTTAATAAATCAGTAAATTGATTTATTTGTGCAGGTTGGGATATCTAGAGGATGTGATGGGTGGTTAGGTTAGACTAATTAGAATTAGGTTAGCTTAATGATGATTAGGATGATTTTGACTTTTATTACTTAAATATTTGATTTGTTTAAATCAGAAAAGGATGGAATATGCATTTGGGATTTAATTAAATGAATGTTTGATTTATTTGATTAAAAGTATGATGTTTGATTTATTTAGTTTAAATGAATGACCTTAGGAGATGAAAATTAATGAGATTACCTGAAAAATGGATGAAGGTGAACTTGATTAATTTAATGAATGGATGAATGTGAAACCTGGTTTTACTTGATGTACGCATAATGCTAATTTTGCATGTCTATATGTACATATCAAGTGATCAACATGGTTATGGGAAGTTGATAGTGTAAGACAACATACATAACCCAAAGTCAAGTGAGCTTCATAAGTCCAGTGTTCTAACTGGGTTGCTCTGATGCCAATATAAAATCACCATCTTAGGTACAATTTTTTTTTAATTTAATTTTCATTAACTACCAACTTAACTAACCAAACATATTCCATCCTAAATTAGAAGTGTTAACATTAAAAGGACTTCATTCACCATTGTGATAATAAAATCAACATCACAACTTATATTCTTACACTCAGAAGGATTAAGCTCCTATATTTAGGGTCACCCCTAGACCCCAAACCTAAGCCTCAAGGGATCATGGTGACCTTGCCTACATATCCCCTAATAGGAATCAAAGGCTTTGTAGTTTTCCCCACAATGATAGATGGAGTTCAATCTCTCCTCTTGTATGAGATCTATTATCTCACCTTTATCCCATAACTATTAATTTAGTACATTGAAGCTATTAATATAGTAAATTATAATATAATGATAATAACTTGCCATCAAGTGTTGGGTCCATACTAATCCTTACCAAACATTAGTGCACAAACATTCACAATATTCATAAGAGATCATTCATACCATAATATCAAAGATTATACACAATGGCCATCATGAGCATACCCCTATATACATAAGCTAATTAGCTCATACACAGTACAAGTACAATAATGATTGGTTCATACATAGATCACAAGTGCAATAGTGAGTGGATCATACATAGATCACAAATAGTGAACCTACCAAGCCCATTAGATTCCAACTTTAATCACCTATAGGCCACTGGAAACAAGTTTATCCACCTAGGAAGAGGTAGCTCCTAACATATACCACCTTGTGACCTTAGTGGTATTGTCAGCTATCTTCTTCACAATCCTAGGTAACACTTGACATCAGTCACTTCTATGCTTATCAATGACAGCCAATGAACCCTATCAATACATGGTTAGTCCTGGATTACTTTTCCCCGCAAGTATGGGTCCCTACCCATGCAATCGAGCTATGGCCATATCATAACTAGGGTATCCCACTACCTTCACCTCCATGAACCAAGTGAATGTTGGCTAATCCCTAGCAGTAGCCTAAACAACAATTATTGGTACGGTCCAATGATTGCTTATCATTGCTCAAATATCTAGATGGTTCAATTTTGGGCCAGTCATACATAACTTGAATCACAATCATGATCAATACATACATAGGCCTATACATAAAGACCTCTAGCTATGGATTTTAATTATACAAACACATAAGAGATACATGGAACCAACATGAGATGGACTTTACCCAACATAGACATATAATCAAATACTCATTATAAAATAGTCAATCTTTGCTTATTATATAAAAGCATATTATGTATTAAATACACAGTATTAGATTCCCTTAACTCATTCATATCCATCTGGTACCCATTTTGCCTTAAACTAAAGCCTACTAAAGGGAGAAGGTCAAACCAAGAAGGAACAACCCCAACCCTTGGAGTTCTCCCCTATAAACCCTCCCCTATGGACTTGAAGTCACAGGGACATCCTTCACCCAAGGACCGCCTATGTTTCTACTTCCAAAAAGATCAAAGTCACATGTAGTTCTCCTCATAAGGTATCTCAAGGATACCTACACACTGGTTTCCCCATAAGGTTTTTTTAATGTTTATCTTTCACTAATATGCTTAACAATAGATAGGAGAACATAACTAAGTATCTAATTTACCAACCCCTTTTATAATACTTCCTTTTAATGACATCAAGGTCTTGAATTAAAATCGACCCATGATTATTCATAATCCAGCTACAACATCTTGAGGTTCATCTTATAAACATAAGGACTAGGCTTATTACTATACATGAAATAACCTTGGTTCACAAAAATCCATAGGAAGGTATTTCCATTTGAAACTCATATAATAGTTTAACTATCTAGGTTCTTATACAATAGTATTTATAAGCTTGTTTCAAGGATAATCAATTCCTAAATCCTACTTAAGAATAGCTGGCAACACTTTATCTAATGTATGAAAATATAAACCCAATAGTAATTTTACTAATAATATTCTTAATCTTCCAATTTTCATTACACTATAGTGTAACCTTATATTTTTATAACGGTTTTGTTAATGGACTAGATAATATTTTCACTTTTCAAATATAGCCAAATATTGCATATACTAACATGTTATGATATTAATCATATCATAATATGTTCTTTGATATCTTTTCCAAATACAAGAAAATCATATTTAAAACACATCCACTATCCTTAGACTTATTAAAAAACTTCATTTTAAATATCCTTGAAATAAATGATAGTAAATCATTCTATTTAATCATAAAACAATTTGGTACAAGCATAGTTTTATTTTTATTGATGAAGTCATTATCACCTACATTATTAAGTGACTATATGTCAAATCTTGTATAAGTTGTATTATATTTCTAGATCATATTATAAGGTGTTCTTATTGCTAGAGTTTTAACTTAAGACTTCCTTGCCATCTTATTTCACTCGAGTCTCAACATAGAGGTTTAATGAACTCAATGTATGAACCCATTTGATCTCCCACCATTTTCTACTCAAAATTCCACACTTGGATATTCAAATAATCCTCCCTTGGCAATAGAAAATTCCTTGTTTATGATTTCCTAATAATCCCAACTTTCTTTGCTAATTGCATTCATCTTAAATTAGTAAGTAAGCTCATCATGATATTACTAGCATATACATTTATTTTATCTAGATCTAAAGCAATATTGTGTTTATAATCATTGTCATGGCCTAATGGTAGTTAGTATATTGTTATCATTAGAAATAAATCAAGGTTCCATGCTAATGGGATTAGATATATTTTGACTTCTAGAGTTGAACACTAGTATACTATCAAAATCAGCACTTCCAATTGGGGGTTCAAGTTTTATTGTTACTTCATTGTATACCATTTATTGCTAACATAATTAGAATCAATCCACATATGTAATTTATGCTTCCAACAAGCATTATGCATAAGCTTAGTCACAT
>VDFB02297700.1:0-16350 GCA_007258455.2 Sequoia sempervirens
AGACTCGAGAGAGGGAGAGGGGGTAGGAGGGAGAGAATTGAGAGAGAGAGAGAGGGAGGGAGTGGGAGAGAGATAGAGGGTAGAGGGTTTAAGGGTTTAAGGGTAGAGGGTAGAGGGTAGAGGATAGAGAGAAAGAGAGAATATAAACCTATAAAAATCAACTTTCTCATAACATGAGCACGTTTTGTAGTAGAGATATGGTCATTATTTTAGCTAACGCAAGCACATTTTGTCTTGCTCTAAAAACAGTAAAAAACTCAATATAACCATGGTCTCAAGGCTTACATTCTACATATTCTATTGGTTTTGCATGTGCTCCGACAAAAAAAAGATTTTTGATGATTTTTCCGATGGAATGCCTTAAAGAACTGTGGTAATGTGGCATGTCGTGATTGCAAGATAGGTCAAAATGGAAGCATGGACAAGGAATTTGAAGATAGGCTCAAAATTGACATTCCTTGTCCATGCTTCCATTTTGAGCCTATCTTGCAAGCATGGCATGCCACATTACCACATTTCTTTAAGGTATTCCATCAGAAAAATTCATGTGACCTTTGTCTATGCTAGAAATACTCTTCTACAAGATGATTGTAAGTATGTTGTATGAAGCCTTGAATGACATATATTTCATTTATTTGTATGGATTCATTTTTTAGGAACTAATATTTGTCTCATTACCATGCTACAGGTAAAATTATCCACCATGCCAAGGAAACAAACAAGGAATAAACTAACAGATGAAGAGTATGAAACCAATAAAGAAAAAAATAGAGAATGAGTGAGGGAATATCGTGAAAAGAAGAAATTGGATATGATTGACAAAAACAAGCCAATTGAAGAGGAACCTCAACCATCAAAAAGAGAAAAGGCATTGGCGGCACAAAGGGAAAGAATGCGAAAGAATTGTGGTAAGACATATTCGAATACAGTAGTTGGAGACACACCCTCTACCACAAGTGAATACAAAGGGACACCATCTACCACAAGTGAATATGGAGGGACACCATCTACCACAAGTGAATATGAATGGACACCATCCACCACATCTCAAGTTGAGAGTACATCATCACTCGGATTTGACAAAGAAGGTATGCCATGATTCCCATGTGAACCTCAAGGTATGTCGTCTATTTCACTCTCGATTGAAGGTATGCAATCTAGACCAACTAACTTAAATATTGATGAAATTCCTAATGTTGAGATGTATGTACCTAGGGGAACACCACCTAGAATTTTGCATAGAAAGCCAAAGTATTTGATTAATATTGATGAGGATATTTTGCAACACATGGAAGGTAATATTCCAACACACACTTGTAGAAGACATGCTGATAAGATTTGGAAATTATTCTTTGAAAGGATAAATGAGACCACAAGATGTCAACTATTTGTTGAAATGATGCGAGGTATAAAGTATAGAAACATCATGAAGACTCTTGGGTTGAGAACATTGAATGCTTCAAGTGAAAACACTGCTATGAAGAATCTAATGGATGCTTATGAGAGTGTGGGTAATACCTCACACTCAAAGGATAGTAATGTCACCCGATGTGTCATTACACCGACTTTGGTAAGTAGTCAAACAAAGAGATCTCGTCTCATTAAAAAGACGAGTGAACAATTGAGAATTAATAGAATTTTTTTATCAAGAGTCGTTCAAAGGCGACAAAGAATTGAGGGCACCGATTCAAATGAATTATGGGCATTCTTAGGGAGACTACCATGAAAAGATAAAAAAAATTGTTGAAGCATTGAGAACACTAATTGAAGAGTATTGGAAGAATACCACAAGGTCATCTCTGAATCAAAGGGATGTGGTAAGGAGAATCGGTAGTCGGAACCGTGAGCCAAATCCAAAGCATTTTTTGGATACGACTCAAACCCATTTTTTTTGTAAATTTGAACAAGATTATCCTTAAATTAGTATTTGTCAAAGATATTTTGAAATGATTAAACCTTTTTATGTCAAGATAAGGCACACACACACTACTTGTTGTTGTAGACTACATATTAAATTCTTTAACCATTATGATGTTTATCGTTCTATAATTTTAGATTTGCATACTAATGATGTTTTACAGGATTGTGGCATACAAGCCCACCAACATCTTCAAGAGAGTTCTTATCAAAAAAATTATGTAAAATGGAGGATGGCCAAATATTCTACAGGACACTATGCTTGGATGGTTCATGTCAGCGTTGCGGTGGCTTGCAGCGTATGCCAATATGTCAACATATGGAAAGCACAAATGAGGTGGGACATAAACTAGTAGAGTTCGGGAAGTATAAAATAGTGGCATATGTTACAAAAGATGGTAATCAAGTAAAAAAGGTGTGATTTGGTTATTCAAAAGATTCCATTGTATCAATTTATGTCCATGTTTCGTGACAATTTTGTGTATGAGTATGCAAGGAATACCCATAGAGCCCGATGGATGGACACACAATTGAAGCTATGCAGGGACACCTTTCCAGTTGGAAGCATAGTTTCAGTGGTTGACTTTGTAGAGAACTACACTCTACAGTCACAACATGAGGTGCAGTCACAATATTACAACTCCACATAGGTTTCGATATTTGTGCATATAACATTCATTTATGCAGCTGATAGTACAAAGGAACAAAGGAAGGTATTGAGGGAGTATCACTTTTATATTATTGATGATCACACACATTCTCTGGAGTTCGTGTAAGGTTTCTTCTAGATGTTCTACAATGATTTGGCTCAGAGGGGAACAACATACAGTTGACATATAATATGGCCGGATAACTGTGCAGCATAGTTCAAGAACTTGCACATGTTCTATTGGTTGTGTAGGATGCATGTCATTATAGGTGTTCAACATATGTGGAACTTTTGTGACACCAAGCACTGAAAGGGTGAGCATGATGGTGCAGGAGCATGTGTGAAAAGAGCATTACCACGAGAAGAGTTAAAGTATAAAGACAATGCAAAGTTGATAGATGAAAAATCAATCGTCGAGTGGTGTAATGTTTTGATGGGTCCAGGTAATGAAGGTACATCTTCAGTTCATAAATTTTTTTGGTTGATAGATGATACTAACATTGTACCATATGAAGACTGTTGTACACTAATAGGATTGAGTGAGCTACACTCTTTCCTTAGCTTAGATGCAAGTTCATGGAGTATCAATACACAGAAGATGGAATGCTTTTTTTCTTCATGTACAATGCAAGCCTGAGATGATTGTGAGTCAAAGGAGTGAGTTGAGAAATGGTTGTTAAGTTATCTTAGCCCACTTCACACGTATCACCCTCTTACGACATTTGAACTAACACAGATGGATTCATCGATCGACTTTGACCACATATTAGATCTAGTTCAACTTGGTAATATATCTATTTGATTAGTTTTTGAAATTCCTATTGTTAACTTACTTTTTAGTGTATTTGTAATGTTGACTAATTTCAAGAGATTTCATACACATATCAATGCAGGGCATGTTTATGCAGTTATTGCAGATGAAGACAATGAAGAGGGAACAAACTATTACTTGTGTCATTATGTTGAGGCAAAAAAGAAATTGGAGGTCCTAATTATAGATGGAGAAAACATTGAATACCCTATAGGCTCAGTTGTTGTTACTGGAACATGGCTTAGAAGGTACCCACATAAGAGTGTTAAATATTGGTTGTTTTAGGAAGTTGAAACGCATCAAAAGATTATTCATTACTCAAACCTTGTTGTGGCATCCAATGTTCATTTGACCAAATATTGGGGTAGACCTTTGAACAAGACCTCATGGAAGGTCCGTGAGTCTGACCATGAGGCAATACTTGACACAATAAAGAGTAGAGCAGACCTGGATAGTTCGTTGGATTAATTGTAAGTATGCACATTGGTTATTAATTTATACTTGTATGCACATTAATTTTTATGATGCCAATGCTATCATCTAATGTTTATATCATCTTCTTTTACTTTGCCTATTTGTAAGTAACCTACTTGGTGTCCCATTGCAGAAAATGTTGATTTATGAGTCATCCAAGAGAATCTTAGCCAAAAAAGCAATGTAACATCCTTATTTTGATGATTTTGACAAATCTCAATTATTATTTTAATCCATTATAAAAGTGTGTGTGAATCTTAGCAAGGGAATTTTAAGTAATTCATTTGAAGTTAACCTTATCATGAGCACCCATGATGTAGACATTATAAGAGCATCTCGAATTTCAAGTTATTCTATTCATGAGAGGTGTTGTGTGCAATAGGCATCTTGAAACTCCTAATGAAGATGTATGACCAGGAGTGACTAAGTTGAGAGACTAGAATGCCTATCCTCATTGGAAGCATCAAGATTTATGCTTTGTCGTTCCTGACTTAGAACCAAATGGTGTGGATTTTTTGTCTATAAGTTCCTTCCATCTATTTTCATTTCATTTCCATTTTGGATGCTTTTTCTTTCTCTACTTTTACTTTGCCTATTTGTAAGTAAACTACTAAAAATTGATTGGTGTCTCATTGCAGAAAATGTTGATTTATGAGCCATCCAAGAGAATCTCAGTCAAAAAAGCAATGCAACATCCTTATTTTGATGATCTTGACAAATCTCAATTCTAATTTGAAGCCATTATAAAAGAGCATGTGAAGCTTAGCGAGGGAATCTCAAGTTATTCATTTGAAGTTAACCTCATCATGAGCACCTATGATGTAGACATTATAAGAGAATCTTGAATGTATGAGTGACATTGTAAAAGATCTATGAGAACATAGTACCCAAGGCATTATGCCTACAAGTACAAGCACTTGGGTTTCAGAACGGTGTATGAAGCATATTAGACAATTGTAGCACAAACAAAAGAATTAGGGCGAACAAATAAATCTCATTTTATTGTAAAAATCATATTATTAATATAGTGAGTGTAATAACCATTGATGGTTACTACTCATTCTTTTTCTTCTTTTATTCTCTCCCTATTATAACTAGGACCAATGACTAACTTATTATAAACACTTCATTTATTAAAATAAAATCAACCTAATGATTATATATCAATATCAATATACATACCATCTATTCACATAAAAATTTATAATGATATTTACTCAAATTTTGAAATTTATTGTTGCCCTCAAACATTTGTAATTCATGCAACGTAATCCCTTAACAACCAAATTGCAAAAGGGAAGCAATCTTTGATGGTACACGGATAATTGCGGTTAGTTATGGGAATTTTGGGTTCCAGGACATCGAGATCATGTAAGATACCTCTACAATAATTATATCTCCAATTTATTATCTAGAGTCATTTTTCCATGGTGTCCAATTCTTGACTTGATGGAAAAAGTGTCAATTCTTGCAAGTAGTGTAAAAGTTAGAAAGTGGTGCAATTCTTCGCTTTGCAACTCATGTGACCAAACGCCATTCCAACGCCACCGATGGGTACTCATCTAGTCATGTTCCTTTTCACTCCAAACACATTGAATTTCTCCGGAAGCTATGTTCAACCAACTCGATCCCAGAGTTCAAAGTGCAAGGACAACAATTTTTGATGGGTTATTACTTAGAAAACCGCATGCTTACTTAACTCTGCCCCTGAGCCTACAAGATCAATGCTTTGGGCCCTCTATAATAATCTCTCTCGGTTTTGTTATCTTAGAGCCATTTTCCTATGGTGTCCGCCACTTGATGGAAAAAGTGTCAAATATAAGCAAAGGTAAAGCGTGCGGTAAATTTTGTTCTCGCAACCTCGTAGGACCAAATGAACTATTCCCAATGCATCAAAATGCTGGGTACATTTATGTTAGAATGGCCCCTTCACCCCAAACATAAATCGCTTAAGCTACATTCAATTGACTTGATCTCTCAAGGGTCCAAAGTGCAAAAGGGAAACAATATTTGATGAGCTATTACATTAAGAAATTGATGTCAAGCAAACTCTCTATATCTGAGCTTACAGATCATGTTGGCCCCTCTACAATAACCTCTCTCAATTTTTTTTATCTCAAAGTTTTTTCCTGGTGTCCAGCTTTAGTTATTAAAATGTGTCAAATGCAAGGGCAGAAGTTAAAATTGTAACTTTCATTTTGTGTTGTGTGACCAAATGGACTATTCCAATGTGTTCAAATGGCACGCTTACACTAGGAATGTCTTTCACACCCAAATGCCTAATCGCCTGTTATGTTCAACCCGTCATCCCTTAAGGGTCCAAAGTGCAAAAGGATAGCAATATTGATAGGCTATTAATTAGAAATTATGATGCTTATGAACTCTCAGTCTAAGCCTATGTGATCGTGTTGGGCCCCTCTGCAATAACCTCTCTCAATTTTTGTTATCTTAAAGTCTTTTTCCTATGGGTTTTGGTTTTCACTTGATGGGAAAAGTTTCAAATGCAAGTAGTGTAAAGTTGCAAAGTGGTGCAACTTTCGTTCTACAACTCATGTGACCAAACGAACTATTCCAACACATCCAAATGGGTACGTTTACGCTAGACATGGTCCTTTTTCATACCCAAACACGCTAAATCGCTCTGAGCTATGTTCAACCAACTTGATCCCTTAAAGGTCCAAAGTGCAAAAGGACATCAATCTTTGATGAACTATTATTTGAAAACCGTGACGCTTACAAACTCTTTGTTTGAGCTATTGGGATCATGTTGAGCCCCTATACAATAACCTCTCTCAATTTTTTTTATTTTGAAGACGTTTTCCCATGGTGTCCAGTTTTTATTTGATGGAAAAAGTGTTAAATGCAAGCAGTGTAAAGTTGCAAAGTGGTGCAACTTTTGTTCTGCAACTCGTGTGACCAAACAGATTGTTCTAATGCATTTGGATGGGTACGTTTATGCTAGGCATGGTACTCTTTCACACCCAAACATGCCAAATTTCTCTGAGCTACATTCAACTGACTTGATCCTTTAAGGGTCCAAAGTGCAAAAGGGTAGCAATCTTTGACAGACTATTACTCAAAAACCGTGACGCTTACAAACTATTTTTCTGCTCTGCTGTGATTGCCAGTCCTCCGCCGTCCCCCGCCATGGCTGCAACCCTGTTTTCAGCAACCGCCATTTGAGCGAAAAGCGTCAAATGAAGTAAAGCTGCAAAGCGGCAATCATTCTTGTAACCAGTGACCAAACAAATGGTTCCAATGCATCCTCATCGGGTATTATGCTAGACATGATCCTCTTTCACATTCAAACATACCAAATCACTTCGAGCCACGTTCAATCGACTCTATCCCTCAAGGGTCCAAAGTGCAAAATGGCTGCAATATTTGACAGACTATTGCTCAGAAATCGTGATGCTTACGAAATCTTTGTCTGAGCCTACGAGATTGCATTGGGCTCCTCTACAATAACCTCTTGTGGTTTCTAGTTTTCACTTGATGGAAAAAGTGTCAAATGCAAGCAGTGTAAAGTTGCAAAGTGGTGCAAATTTTGTTCTGCAACTTGTGTGACCAAATGAACTGTTCCAATGCATTCTACAGGGTGTTTTACGCCAGAAACGTCCCTTCTTTTCATACCCAAACATGCATAACTCTGCGCCACGCTCAACTGGTTCAATCCTTGAAGATGGCATGCAAAACAATCAAAAAAAGGGTTCTATACTACTGAGAAGTCCGGAAGTTTTCCACAAATAAAGTACATGATCATCCTCAAATTCATACGATAATTTTCTTTAATTATCCTCCTACCCCTTATACCAATATACAACCAATCGTAACAAGCGTGAGGAATAAGTGGAACTGGAACACTTTATTTTTTTCCTCAATTAACAACTTTGCTGTGAAGCATTTTGTCATTTTCATCTTGAAATGATTCTCTATGCTTGAAAATTGGATTCTAAGAGAAACAAGTGCTGCTCTCAGGTCCATTTATTATTTGGTGTGATAAATAAAGTTTCTACCATTGACTCCATTTCTTATTTGTATTATAAATTATAACTTTCTTTCTCCCGAGTCCATTTTCTATACAAGAAATACAAAAAAGCTCGGGATGATATATATCTTTCAACGTTTATATAGAGATGGATCGTTACAACAATTCATTATGTACTGTGAGGATTATGCTATGAAAATTTGTAAATACTATTCAAGATAAATGTTTCTATGATAATGTGTCAAGATGAATATTATGTTTTGCAAGTGTTGTGAAGATTATGTATCCTTTGCTTAATTGAGTTGTTCCAATCAAAAGATTAAATATATTGGAATCATTTTATGAAACATCTCATGGAATACCAATTGAAAACGTGATTTTTGCTTTTAGATAAATCATTTGATGGAACTCTTTCAATTAAATTGAATTGAGATATGTAAGAACAAGGGAGCATTAGGAAATACATTTCTCAAGGATCTTAAATAAGCTTTCTCTCCTATTGCAATTTTGGGTGGATTATTGCTTTAAAAGTATTGGGAATGATTTGCCTATTTTCTAGTTGATAGTTGTCATTCTAGAAGGATCATCTCTTGATATATATTATACTCATTCTTAATCAATTATCGAGTTAATAATCAGTGCATTTATTTACAATTAATATTTTCTTTTCAATTTGTGCAATTTTGTAATTTGTAACTCTACTAGTATTCTTAGAAATATTGAAGTTGTTTAGAATCAACTAATAAAGTTGTTTAGCATCAATCAATAAATATTCAAGACAAACCATGAAGGAAAACAATGATCAATGCTAGGGCTAACCAATTAATAAGTATACACATGAATGAGTCAAGCATACATGTGAATAAGGGAAGCACAAGTACTCAAAAACACGTAAGCCTTGAAGTATACACACGAATACATAATATACAGAAATTAATACAAAGTATATGCTTGAATACAAGGTATACACATGAAAACACATAAGTTGCAAAGTATACATTGGAATACACGTAAGTTACAAAGTATACACGTAAGTTGTAAAGTATACACTTGAATACACACAACTCATATCTATTGAACCATGGATTTATAATGCAAATATGGACACCATTGATAAAAAAAAATTGTATTAACCAAATAGCCATGTAGGAATACATCAATATATATAGATATAAGTATAAAATATATGCAAAATAGCCATATAGGCTTACGAGAATGCCATATAGGCATACAATGTCAAATATATCCAATACAAAATATGTACAAAAATGCCATATAGGAATACAAAAAAGGGATCTAGAATCAAAAGTCATTGCTCTGCATCCTCTCAAAATAAATTCTTTCCCTTTGCTTGTCAGTTGGATGGTGATAGGTTTGTCACTCATTTATTTTGAGGTTGAGGAGTGCTCTTAGTGCTTCTCCTAGGGTTTAGCTCCTGGTCAAGCTTTATCTATTACAATAAGAAGTAAAGACATTAATATATAGAAATTACATTATAAAAAATGATATATTTAACAAAATAATCACTTATAGCTAGTAGACGATCTATCTCCTCGAGGGAAATATTTGCATGCCCATGTTATGGCGTGCTGAAGCCCTGTAGAAACCATCCAAAGAGAAATTAAACTACGAATCAATAATGGTTTTATTTTTCACTAACTAACAGTTATAACAATGAATGTAAATTGAAATTTAGTAATTTGCATCATACCTCCTCTGTGAGAGCCATCAAAGAGTCTATAACAGATGAAACACCGAGCTCCATTTCCCTATGAAAATTTGGAGGTAAAACAACAAATTATTCAATCATGAAAAATACAATAGTGATCCACGTCATGGCTTATAATGTATGAGATAATGAACAAAATTTTGAGTACTTATTAAACTATATATTTCTGACTATCATGCTTACTATTTTCCCTATCCATAGCTTGTTCGAAAGAACCTATTTTTAGGCTTTTACCCATAGCAGCAAGGCAGTGAACCGTTTGATAAAATGCTTTCATAGACATGTACGATAACTATTGTAGAATAGAGAAGGCAGTGAACTATTTGAAAAAATTCCTCAAAGAAATGGGGTCTCATGGTGATGTAATGCCATTACAAACAAATGTGTCATGTCATTCCATCACCATAAGACCACATTTCTTTGAGGCATTTTTTCAAATAGTTGATTGCCTTCTCTATGGTATTATGTTGGGATGGGGTCAATGGTATAGTGTGGTCTTGGTTATGAAATGGAGGGCGATCATGACATGAAGAGGGAGGGTTGGGGACATGAAAAAGTGGAATAAAAGGTGGAAGGTTCCATGGATTGGTAAATTGAGGATGAGGATAAGGACCTTGAAAAGAATTTGGAGAGGAATTTTGGCTAAAGGGTTGGTTTCTATTTTTCAAGTAGCGAGTTGTTTGAAAAAATGCCTTAGAGAAATGTGGTATCATGGTGATGGAATGGAATTCCATCACCATGAGACCACATTTCTTCAAGGAATTTTTTCATACTACTCACTGCCTTGACTATGATATTGCTTACTATTATGCTTTGATAGATTTTTTCCAAGCATCCATAGTTTGTTGGAAAGCACCTATTTTAGGATTTTAGCCATAGCAGCAAGGAAGTGAGTAGTTTGATAAAATTCTTTGTTACACATGTATGGAAAATGTGGTAGCATAGAAAAGGCGATGAGCTATTTGAAAAAATTCCTCGAAGAAATGTGGTCTCATGGTGATGGAATGGCATTCCATCACCATGAGACTGCATTTCTTCGAGGGATTTTTTCAAACTACTCACTACATTGTCTATGTTATTGCTTACTATTATGCTTTGATAGATTTTTTCCAAGCATCCATAGTTTGTTGGAAAGCACCTTTTTTAGGATTTTAGCCACAACAACAAGGAAATGAACTGTTTGATAAAATGCTTTGGTAGACATGTATGGAAACTTTGGTAGCATAGAAAAGGCAATGAGCTATTTGAAAAAATGACTCAAAGAAATTTGGTCTCATGGTGATGGACATCACCATGAGACAACATTTATTTGAGGCATTTTTTCAAACAACTCATTGCCTTGTCTATGCTATTGCTTACTTTCATTATTTCATATATTTATTTCGAGCATCAATAGCATATACAAGACAATGAACTGTTTGAAAAGATGCCTCGGTAAAAAGTGGTCTCATGAAATGCCATGACAAGAAAATGCAATTGGAATCTGCTCCTACTTATTACTTATGCTATGTGAAGTAATTTCATCACTACTCATGTTGACTTTCTAAACAACTATAATGTAGTTGAAATTTTATCTTCTATCAACATCTAGTTATTAGCTATGGAATGTGAAGTAATTCTTTGAGTTTGAAAGATGTGCAATGCAATGTAATCAACGATATGAATATAAACTACACAAATCTATTAAGTACAATTCATTATTTAAACTCTTTATTCTATTACCTACGTGTAGGTTTGTCTAAATCCACTGGCACTGGGACGTGTTCCCATGAAACCTCCAATATTAGCCTATTCAACATCCAAAATTAGATATTAGAATACCATTCATATAACAATGCTATTAACATGTAATGAATTTATAATTTTTTACTAGTTACATACCTCAACAGTAGATGCAGTGGAGTAATAAGTAGGTGTAGGGCCGATGTATCCAGTATCAACACTGTGACCCTAAAATTTTATTAAAATCATAAAACTAAATTAGTTGATCTTGCATTTCAAAATTGAAATTTAATAAATTAAATTCAATGAACATGCTAACATTTACCTAAGTATCAATGTCATAAGCCTCATTCAAAATTCTCACTGCCCTCACCATCTCCATACTTGTAGACGTATCCTGCATAGCAACCTCCTGAGTGTCAGTGGGGTCATATGAACAAGTCACCCCGCAAGCCTGGCACAAATGGGATTGAAGCTCACCACTAGAAGACTCCCTTGGATGGAACTGTAGTATAGGGTTGGCATTCTGGATAGCTCTCAAAGTGTCTACCTCGACACTCTCCTTCACGACGGAAGGGATAATGATGTCATGAGGCAACTTAGCGAGAGGTCGTCTCGCTTGCCGCCTAGGATCTTGTTGTGCATCGAGTCTATCTTGAGCCGACTCCCCACCTCTCCCATGGAAGTCCCTCGTATCAAAATAATTCAGGATGTTGTTCAAGATGAACTCACAGTATGGTTTCCACAGGAAATATTATGGGACTTCGCAATTGTTGCATGGTGGGTAATCAAAAACCATGTACCACCTATCCCAAAAAAGGTTCCTAATCTATTGGTGGTGGCACCAATGGATAGGAAGCCTCTTCGCATTGAGGATAAGATTTTGATTTGTGTGTGGGTTGGTGAATAATGTGCACAAATCTAATTTTGCAATTTTTAGATCTTTTACATCTTTATATGATAATTTATCCCGATAAAAATTCCTAGTTGCCTGCCTCTTATCTTTCCAACCACTTAATTGTTTGTTGATTGCATCTACATGTTTTAACATTTCTTTAAGTGAATTTGCAAGTGTTTTTCAGTGTTCCACGGGGTTTCAAGGACGGGGACGAGGATAGGGGGATGACAAGGGATGTGTTTCGGGGACACGAGGATGGGGGGTCTAAGTTTGGGGGCGGTGGGGTGATGACAAGGGGATGGTGGTAGGGGGAAAAAGGGTGCTAAAATACATATAGTACTTGAAAAAATAATTATAAAAAAATGTATAAGTATAAGAATTATACATCTTGGAGACAACTAGGAGTCCCCTAGACGTCTTGAGGACACCTCAACATCCTCAAATTTCTAGCGGCATCTTGGAGACAGTGACACTGGTGGTGGGCTGGTGGGGGGACCTCCCTCCCAAGTCCCCAAGTCTCTAAGACGTCTTCATCTAGGAAACATGGGGTTTTTTTGGGGGGACACATCCCCATGGAACACTGGTGTTTTTCTTTCCATGGTTGAACCATTTGGATCATTCAACCTTATGATTAACTCCTCAATTTGTTTTTTATTGTTTTCAATTTCACTCATTAAATTTTGTTGAGTGCCAGGAGGATGTTGAGGGATTGGTGGAGGAGATTGTTGTTGTGGTTGTTGAACTTGAACATTTTGTTCCTGTTGTTGCTCTGCTTGTTGAGGATTTTCATGAGGGTTTTGAAGAGGTTTTGCAGGTTCATTATCATCTCCTACAAATTCAACAAATAAATATAAAAAATAACCTAAAACTAACAAATTCACAACAAAAAATAAGCAATCCTTACCTCTTTGATCTTCCCATTGATGTGGCGGCATCCTAGCGATGAAATAACAACAATTTGATGAAAAAATTGCAAGATTCATTTCTCACAGAACACGAGCATGCAAAAGAAGGGCTTTAGGTCACAAGCAAAACAAAAATAGTCACAAATAAAATGAGCTTGATTTCCTTTTTTTTACTTTTAATTGCTCATAACGCGAGCATGGAATAGGCTCAGCGTGGTCAAGCCTTAGGCTCGGCACACCAAGCCATAACATGAGCTCATTATAACGCGCTCACGTTATGAGCTATCAAAACGTTTTTTTAAATTTGGCCCCAATTTGGCCCCCCATCTTTTTGTACCCGCCCATATATATGTATATAAATATATATATGTATATAAATATATATATACATATATATATATATATGTGAATTTATATATGTATATATATATACACATGTGTATATATATTTATCTTCTTTGTAGGTACCAACCTACTTCTCTTATAATTCTTCTTTTGTAGGCACCAACCCCTTGGAGACATCAATCCCCACTTACAAAATTTTTAGGCATCAAACCATTGGAGACTCCAAACCCCACAACTGAGCACCAACTCAACAAAAGACACCAATCTCTTCTTTAATAGGCACCAACCTTAAAATTCTTCAATGGATGATATGTCTTCACAAGATTTGAATGTACAAATATCCTCACAAATCTGATAAAAAACTCTAACTTTAAATGATGTAAGTCTTTCCTTCACAAATCAAATCCACACTCATACACCTTTCTTTCTTCACAAATTTGATTCAAATGATACACAATCTTATTTCACAAATTATATCAATGTCTTCCTATATATTTTTGCATATATCCTTCATAAAGACTTGCTCAAATTCATATAAACTTCAACACTTTCTTCATAAAGAGCTAACATATTTTTCATAAACTACACTATGAATTCTTTAATATAAGTTTAATTTACACTTCATATTTCCTTTATTTAGAACTATTGTGAATCCACTCTTCTTCACATATTTTGTATTACTTTCTTACTTCCTAAACCTCTCCACTTTATGTCTCTTAAATACCTTCTTTATTTTCCAAAGGAAACAACTTATCAATAGGAGGTCAACCCCTATATGAGGTATCTTATTTATTTTATTTTTATACTCAAGAAGGGGCACCATAATAAAAGGCTAAGGGTTAGCCATGGAGGGTCGGCTAGCATAGTTATTAATTAAATTTTTTCTTTGGCACCAATATGAAAGAGGTCGGCCAACGTCCTTCATAGATCATAAACTACCTTGAAAATGGTGTGATATCCTTTGACATCAATGAAAACCATTTCCTATATTCTCCCTTTTAAATCAATTATAATATTTCCAACAATCTCTCCCTTTTTTCATTGATGGTAACACAAACACAACTCTTCTCCTTTTGCACTACTTCACCTTTCTATATCTCTCCCCCTTTGACATCAATGGAAAAGGGACATTTAGTACTTTCACAAAGAAAACTTCCCCTAACTATAATACTTCCTCTTGACATCAATGACATCATTCTTCCTTTTCTTATTTTTCTTCCTTGCTGATACTCTCCCTATCTGACATTATAGCAACAAGATGATTTGTTACCTTCATATAGAATATGCATTAGTTGATCTATCTTTGAATTGTATTCTCCAAAGAGTTAAAATATATTTCATTGGTTAGCTCCCCCTTTCTCTACTTCTCCCCCTTTGACATCAATGGAAAAAGAGATGTTGATCCATCTCTAACCTTTCTTATTTATGGGGTTGAAAGATAATACAATGGTAAGATCCCCTTGAAATCATGCTTCTCCTTACAAACTTAGTGATGCTTCTTCTACATGTAGCACAAGCATGGATTTTATTTCTCTTGCTCTTGTTCCCTCTTCCAAAATTTTGTAGGTTCTCCCTTTTTTTCAGCTATTCTATCCTCTCTTTTTTTCAGTCTAGGTGGTTTCACTTGTAACATATAATGTAACCATAATTGTCGCACTTGTAACATATGACATTATAATCCACTAAAGGAACACACAAGTTGTAGTCCCTACTTGAGAACCAAAAATCATTCCTTGCACATACTCTACAATCCATTGCTTTATGACCAAAATGATTGTAAGAATAGCAATAACCATAAAAAGAGTGATTGAACCATGTCATTGGCACTTTTCTTGAAGAGAATGATCCTCTCAACCTTTCATGGTTTTCCCTATGAGGAATGTTATTATTTTGTGGGATATTACTTCCCTCCTTCTTGATGTTATCATTGATAGTCTTTGAGTGCATCAACATATCCTTTAGGCTATTCTTCATTTATCTTATTTGGTAGCTTAGAAGTCGTGGAACTTGATTTTTCTTTGGTGGGCCTATGATTTTCCTCAAATCCAAGACCTGTCTTGATGAAAGGTGACCTTTGGGACCTGATGAATGATGATATCCTCTAGAATTCTCTGGTGCTCTTTTCAAACTTCATGCTTCAATTGAATTGATCTTTAGATTTCTCCAACTCCTTCCTCAAGGAAACAATTTTAAACTCCAATTTCTCACAATCCAATTCCTTTTCCTTTAGTTGATCTCTACAAATTCTTCTATTCATTTTTCTTTCTCAATTTGGATCTTTAGATTCAAGATCATATTTTTTGATTCTTCAAGAATTTGAGATGATTTTGCTTTATTTTCATTATCATCTTGAAGTTGTGACTTTAGTCTCAAATTTATTTTCTTAAGCTTCTGTATCTTATGGTAGGTAAAATGGATTTCCTCCTCAATATCCACTTCTTTATCATCTTTGGTATTTTCTTCTTTTAAATCTCCTTTTTCTTTTCTTTTTTTCTTCATCACCCTTTTCTTTTATCGCCATGAAGAGTATCTCTTCCCTTTCGCTATCAAAGAAGATTCCATTGCTTTCTTCAGATGAGCTACTTGCTTCTTAGATGTAGAGACTCTTTATGCTTTTAGAAGTTCTTTTCATGATTGCCTTGTGTTTTCTTTTTCTTGTTATTGTGATGTTTACTTCATTTCTTTTTTCTCTATTATTCTTCCTCTTCACTACTTTAATTCTCAACCTATGGAAACTTAAAAGAAAAATTACCTATATTACCACAATTGAAACATTTAAGATGATACTTACCTTTGTGTTTGTTGGGTCCTTTCTTTAGCTTTCTCTTGAAGTGAGCTTCTTCTTCATCACTTGAACTTTCACTTGATTTGTATCCTTTGTTCTTTATCTTCTTGGATTCTTTGAAAGTGGC
>VDFB02297701.1:0-44213 GCA_007258455.2 Sequoia sempervirens
CATTGGATTAAAATGGTGTTGTTAGAGAAATGAAAGATCCCTCATCAAAATTATATGCAAAACATCCATAAACATTTGATCAAATTTCTACAAGCATTAAAATAGAAGCATACCATAAGTGTCCCTGAAAACAAGAAAAGAGTGATCAAACACACCTATGATATGCTTTGTTTATCTAACAGTTTGTTCCTTGTGCAGATTTAGGACAAGTCTTGTTACTATTCTAATTCAGCTAATTACAACATGTGGGGTAAATGTGTCTCCCACGAGGGTAGAGCTCAACATATTTTCCTCTGATGTTTTAAAATTGATAGGAAATTGAGCAACTTGATCAAAGATATACATGCTATTAATGCATTAAATCAACATGGAATCACACCAGTTGATCAACTTTCATTATCAGATTCAAAAGATACAACATATAATTTGAGTTGTCAAGAGTTTATACTTCATCTTTTCATAATGAATCAGTCATATGGCTGCCATCATGTGAAAAGGATAGTACATTTTACTGGATATGTCCTTCAATCTTCTTAAGTGGATCCAAGATCCATTTCACTAAAAGAAGTAAGTGATTTTAGAGATGCATCAAGTTCAATTATGCATCTCTTAAATAATGAAGAAGAAATCAAGGGCATTCCTAAAATCATCATGAAGCATATAGGGAAGAAAGAGGGAAAAATCCAAGGTACTGTCAAGTCCCTGTCACCTTAACCCTATTGGATAGCCACACATCACATAGGATGGTGAGCTTTTAGGTCACCAACATAGGTGACATGTGTCTACCCACTAGGATCAAGGTGAGGAGATAGTGTTCACATGGCTCATGATGAAAAGGAAAGCAACTATGGTGGAAACCATGAAGGTTGGGGCACAATTAGGATAGAAAAAAATCATGATATATCTCATAGAGGGAAAAAAATAGTGAAAATATCTCAATAGCTGGAAGCAAGAAGAATTAGTTCACCATGCATTCACAATTAGGACAATTGTTTTTTTATGATAGCTGTTTTGAAAGGGCTTGCATAATAATTAAGGATATTGTGATAGTCCTAGATAATTTATGACATATGCAGAAGACTTATGTTTGTATGCATAGATGTCCTAAAGCATGCTTTGATTAAGGTGCATTCATGGCATCTTTTGGTGAAAACAAGAAAGGAGGATACCTCAATGAAGATGGACAGTGCATCTCATTGTAAAGTTATAGTGGCATGCAGTTTGTTTATATCAAATGGTTCCCTTTGCAAAATGAATAAAGAAGTGCAATGTGTTGAAACAATTATATGCATTTTGAAGGGAAGACAGTAAGTGCTCATGGATAGTAAGCATGAAATATGACATAAGAACAATTGAATGCAAGGCCAAAGACATAATGACAGTATGTTGTCCTGAAGAGCAATGCAAAAGAAGGAAAGCACATTGATAAAAATGAGGCATTTGATGCATTGTTAGCATCATTGGATACATGGGGTATGAGAGAGGCCCATTTGCATGTTGTTCTGCAAAAAATAGAGAGCTCATTTTTAGGAGAGGAGATTGACTTAATTTATGGATAGGAGGTTAAAACAGAATTTGCAGAGAGGCTATCCTATCCTAGCTATGTAATGGAGGATGCTAGTCATGGAGGAACAATAGATGTGTCTAGATCATTTTCTATTGACCTTGGGATAAACAATGTGGAAAAAAAAATCGTACTAGAGATGTACATTCATTTTGAAAAATGGCTCTAGATAGAATGCATAAAACCATTTACTTTGAATGCCTTAAAGCTAAAAAAGGAAAGATGTTTAGAGTTGTGTAGTTGTGAAGTTTGTTATGAGGTATACAGGTCAAGAGACAAACACTGTTCTTTATGCCATGGCACTTTTGAAAGCTCACATAAGTTTGAAGTAAAATTTCCTCAGCATGTCCTTGATTGCAAAGAAAAGAAAAGGAGAAAAGATCCAAGTTGGAGGTTAGAATGTCCAACATGGGCCTTTCAATCAAGAGTTCAACTTCTAAAAGTTGCAATTGTTGTTGTTGAGGAATCTATTCCTTTAGAAGCACTTAAAACTTTGTGGATAGAGAGTTATCGAAGGTCATGCAGTCTGTTCCTAAAATTTGCAAAATCTCCAGCTGAACTCCTTCAAATAATGACCTAGTTATAGGGAGCTATAGACCATGATTGGATTTTTTCAACCTTTGACTGAAAATAAGAGAAGCAAGCAACAAAGTATTTTGAGGATACAAGTACGATACTGTCAAATGTTGTTGTCAAGAACTTTGAAGAATTGGAGGCTTGTGACAAAGCCTCACCTTCTGATGAGGAAAGAAAAGAAGAAACTTTGATAGATCCTAGTAATGGAAGAAACACACATGGTCAAAGAGGAGGTTGTGGTCCTGGTGGAAAAAATATTACACCAATAATAGAGTCTGGATTAGGTAATTTCAACAAAGATTCAATGCAGAAGCTTCATTTTTTTGGAGGAGGAACTTTTGGTACTAATGAAGACCAAATGACAGTATGGAATGCTCACAATTTTATTTTATTTGATGCCAATAGTACATAATCAACAAATGTAGTCAATAAATACAAGGAGGAAGTCACAATGCATAATAGTGATAAGGGGCAGTCATGTGCAATGAGAGTGTAAAAGCTTATTTCTAGAAGCAATCATGAGAGAAATCACTATAATTTTCCAAGTTGCTAAATTTTTGATATAATAAAGAGGTAATATTACTCACAAATGCATTATGCAGTAAAGGCCTATAGCATATTTTATTTTCACTCATGAAATGGAAATATAGAGAAACTCCTGTGTAAGAGAAATCAACCTAGATTGCTTTTATACAAAAGAAATGCTTAAATAGTGAAAAAGGTTATGGAGAGAGAAAAGAGTGATCAAGAGACAGTGTCAACAAAGGTCATAGCAATCACACAGGTTAGTGGTGAATAGATGGTCGACAATCACATCTACAAAAATGAAGGAAGAGAGTATATCATTTGCAAAAAAATTATACAGAAATAAAGTGAGATTTTCATATATTCAACAGAGCAAAATATTCAAAGCTTCAACCCCTAGGGTTTTATTTCCAAACCCTCATATTTCTGAAGAAAGAACACACAAATTGAAGGACAAATATCTGTCAACAATAAGAGGGCAGCATTTTGTTTTGGAATAGTTGAATGAGATAGCTCTTGTTTCAGTTGTATGCCCTCATAAATCTCATTCATGTTATAATCTTGCTTGATCTTATCATAGTAAAAGAATTATGACAATGTTGGTTGTTGTTCTATGGCACCAAAAAAAACCTAATCAAGGGTACCCATTTTTTTTTAAGTGAACATGAAAAAATCCAAAAGCCACGAGCATGATTGAAGGGGTTTCCATGAAAGAATGGAAGGATGCATAGAGTCTTTGACTCATAGCCATACTGTGCAATGGAATTGAATCATTTCTTTTTTATAGGCCATTTTCTCTTTATAGGGCAACATTGTCTTGTGGAACGATTGATAGAGAGTTTTTTTTCAGCTATAAACCACCTTCTCATTGAATCTCATTCACATTATGATCTGCACATTTTATACTAGCAAAACGATTGCCACAATGAACAAAAAAAAAGTGCCATGTTTTTTTAAAAATCTACAAGAAAAAATGGAAAGGGGCCCTCGAGTTTTCCACAAGAATGAAAGCATGTTCATTTTGATAAAATGAAAGAGCTTGATGTTTACACATAGAATTTCAAATTTCTACAAGTGTATATGTAGGGGCCAACAAATACCCATGGGTTTCTAATACTAGAGGGCTTGAAATGAGCAAAAAATTTGTAGAAAGTAATGGAGAAAAGTTAGGGTATATGTCAGATGGAGCTTACCCGAGCTCAAATTATTTATTTTCACCATGAAACACCTCTGGGAGCTTTAGAAAATCATGTCCATGGTAGCTAGAAGCAAGAAAAAATCCCACAAACAAGGCAAGCAAAGTTTGCATCAAAAAAACACAAGGAGGCTGTGGCATTGAAAGATGAAATAGCTTTCAAATGGTGTGAAAAAGACAAATTTCTATTGAAAAGGAGCTTTTACCTCATTTTTTTAGCATTTTACACAGGAAATCCCATAGGATCTGCCATGAAATCACCATGGAAATTCCACCCTTGAAACCCTATGGCGACTAAGAGCTTCTAGAAAGCTTGATGTAAGGAAATGAATGTTTTTTCTTCATTTTGCTTTGTCATGTTTAGGGTTTCATTGTTCCCTAATTTGATTTGAATTTTTTCACATTGATTTTAGTCAAAAAAGGCCTTCACTAATGCCTTGTGTTAGGCCGAACCTAGGCTTATGCCTTAGTAACTTTTTGCAAGTATTTTGAAGACTCCATAATTTGTGCCATAGTGATTTTAGTGTCTCTTTGAAAGTTGCAGGTCTTTCAAAACTTATGTTATTATCTCACATTGAGAACATGCTTTATTTTCAATTTTGCATTGATTTTAAAATATGTGGCATTTTAATTAAGTGGTATTTTATAAATCACTCAATTAGAAATGTTATTTTAAAATGCAAGATAATGGCGAGTTAACTTTGATGGCTGCTACGGAGCAAATTGCCAATTCCATTCGTAGGATGAAGTCTCCTGTCACTATTGGTAGAGGTAAGGATGCCTCTGAGGATAAGGTCCATGAGAGTTCTTTTGAAGAGGATGTTGCTGTGGGAAATCGCATTGAAAAATTTGATAGGGAGAATCTTTCTGATGTGTTGGGTTCGGCCCGTGACAGTGCCAATGTGCTTTTTAAACTTTTTAATTTTTTTCTTCATGAGATTAATAGAACTAATGTTCATATTAGAAGCATTGCTTGCAAGGCTGAGGACCCTACGATCCAAAGCCAAATTGATAATTTAATGGCTGGTATCAATACTGTTGCTAATACTATGGCAGAGGAAACCGTCAATCTGAAACAGAGTATGGATGCAAGAATGTTCTCCCTTGAGGAGAAAATTGAAAAAAATTGGAATGTGGTTATGAAGAGTGGAGAAGCTCCTAAAATCTTGACTAGGTCAGACTCTACGAAGGCTTTCTCCCCTAATAAGAGAAAGGAAATTTTGTCTGTTGATGTTATGGCTACTGAGGGTAAGTTGAATGGGGAGGATTATGTTGCTATTAAGGGTGCTGCTAAAGGTTTTGTTTCGAGTTGTGAGGTAAAAATTGGTGGGCCTGGGGTTAGGACTAGAAATAGACTAAAAAATTAGGCTGGGGCCTCGGGTATGGACATTTCTGATACTGGGGTTAAGGGACATAAGCTTGCTGCTAGTGAGATTGAAGCTGTTGAAATTCCAAATAATATGTAGTGGTGTGTGCCATTTTTTGGTTGGTGGTTTGCTATCGATGGGATGATGATTTTTTTTTATGTTTCCTTTTTTCTTTAGTTGTTCCTTTTTGTAAAGGGTTCTAGGCCCCTTCAAACCCATTTTTACCTCTAATCAAAACTTTGATGTATTTAGGGGTGGTTGAGATAATTGTTTTGTTTTGCATTTATTATGAACAATGTAAAACATTAACTTAAGTGATAATTTATAAATCAGTTAAGTTTAAATGTTAATTTTAATGCAAAATTAAATGCATTAAACTTTCAACACATGCTTTTGGAGGTTTAGTTGAATATTTATGTCTTCCAAACATAGTGGAATAGGTTGAAGACATGTTTGCACACCAAAAGTGTGAGTCAAACAATTTGGAGGCATGTGACAGATTTGGAGATGCTTGATCAACATGTGAAAGGAATGAGGATGGTGTTTGACTATTTTGGAGGAGATGTGACCATTTTGAAGGAAGTTTGTCACACTTTTGGCATGACTTGGGGTCTGACCTTGAATTTTCACCATTTTGGAGACCTTTTGGAGGGGTTTTGGAAGCTTCCATTTTGGCCTTTGTGTTGCATCTGACCTAGGGTTTCTAGAAAGACTTGTGTGGGCTATTGGTTTCAAAATTTCTTAAGTATCTTACAACTAAAGTTTTTTGGGGAGTTCTTTGTTTCTTTCTTTAGGGTATTGTAGATTTTTGGAGCTCTTTTCATGGTAGAGGACAACATTGTAACTCATATTTATAGACTTATGCAGTATGTAACACTATTTTTATTAATGAAATTCAGTATTTTACCTTCTTAGAAGCTACTTCATTGAGTGCAGCATGGTGATTGATCAATGTTATTGTGAGTTTTTATAACCCCTTTAATGCTTGTCTCATTTTAGCACCTTTAGGTAGAATAAGCATGTATTTATGTAGGTTGTAAGTTGTGCACTGGTTCAAATAGTCTTTTTAGTTGTGAAATATTTCCTTTCCTTCATAAATGTTAAGAGAACCAAGCCTCTTTACAAAATACTTATGCATAGATATGTTAAATATCTGAGTTGTGTTAAGTTAAGCTGAGTTTTTTTTATGAGATTGTGTGTTAAAATCAATTGTAATAGGTCTTAGAAATAACATTAGGGCATCACCATAGGGGTTAGTTTTCTTTTCATGCTTCTTTCTCCCCTTTTCCCAACAAGGAATAGTTTAGGTGACACCATCAAAAGGGGATCCAACCCATAATCTAGAGGTTTTCTTTTGAAATAGGAAACCCACAACTTGAAAGCATTCCCATGTTACATCCAAACCTGTTGAGTTATTTCACAAGTTGGAAAAGGGGTGCAGATTTGGATCACTAACAATATCTTACAACCTTTTCTTTTCTTGCTTCATCATGACTAATTCTGATTATCATTTTGTAGAACTCATGAGTATATTCTTTCATAGATCTTTCTTTTTGTCTCAGGTTCTACAATATTTTCAACAATTCCAGTTCATAATTAGCTAGTATGAACTATTTTTTTTTTTTGTCATCATCATATCCCATTTGATTATTTTTTCCTTTCCTCTTCTATTTCTATCCACTTGAACTTCCTTCCACCATAATGCAGCATGACCTTTCAAAATTTTTTTCACAAATATGACTCTTTCTAGATCTTCAATTTCTTCATATTTAAAGTATTTTTTTTATTTCATTTATCCAATCAATCAATTCTTCAAGATTTAAATTTACTATGTAATTTTGAATTTCAACTATAGGTTGCTTACCAATTTTTGAAATATCTTTCAACATATTTCGCTTGATCTAACTCTTCTTCTTATTCGCCTAGGGATTCTACAAATTGATTCGCAACATGATGCGCTTCATCATCACTTTCATCCTCATGTCTAGGGTTTAGGCCTCACCTTCAATCATTCTACTACATCTAATCACACTCAGATATCAGTCATCATTTACAACATCTTATTCATTCTTCTAGCAACATTTTCCATTGTAGGCACTCTCCTTAGTGAAATCTCTAACCTTGAATTTGGTGCAACTACCTCAATTTGGTGATCTAGCTACATTTATTTGAACTATCTCACAATCGTTGATCGGTTAAAAACACATGCAGTTTACCATAGGTTGGGGTTCTATTGACCTCAAGGAATGCCTTCAGGACTCACAAAACATGCTCTAATACTACTTGGTGCAGTCACGAATGGAGGGTTTAGAAAAAAAAATCCAAACCATGTAGCTTAGAGTCAACACATTGTAAATATCATAAGAAAATGATCAGTAAATATGATTCTTTATTGAATTACAAACCTTACACAAAACATATGCCTCATGGGTGAATAACAAGGGCTCACAAGCCTATCAGAAGGGAATCCAACATTTTAACTATCCAAAGGCCTTATTACAGTCCCCAAAGGGTTGATGCAAAAATTATAATGATTCTAAAATATCTAACTTGATAACTAAATTCTTATGAATTATAAAGTATTATAAATATTCATCTCAAGCTCCAACAAAGGTCCACATTAGCCACAAGGGTTAATAACCTGATGAATGATCATGTATAAATGTTAGCCTTAAAATGCAAAAAGATAGGTCCTCACAACATGAAATAACTTATGGATCTCTAGGATAGGTACCAATGAACCCAAGATGCTTGTATGATTTCCCATTAGGCTCCACACATTATATAATAGGTCTACACTAAGAAATCTAGACCAGGTCGGCCCCAAATTCTCTGACTAAAAAATAGAGTGAAATTCAAAGAGTGATAACTTTCGGTATACAAATGCAAATGATTTGAAATATGGCTATGTGATAGATGTTGATGTGAAGAAGTTGTATCCTACTTCATGAGATGAGAAATGAAGATGTAGTAAAATGTGGAGTGAAATACTAAAACTACTATTGAATGCAATGCAAGAAAAGAAATGTTTGTGGTTGTTATAGGATTGCTTTACAACCAGGGATGCTCTTGCATCATAATAATTCTTATAATCATTTTTAGTTTATAATTAATACTTGATAAATTTTTTGTGATTCATCTATATAAGTAGCAAGTAGGTTTGATTCAACTCTTTAATATCTATTGAAATAATGTTTCAAGTAGCTCCCTTCGGGTCCCCTTTTTGCACATATTCATGCGCTGGCCTGTGCGTCTCCGCGTTTCTTCGGCTTCCCGGCAGGTTTTGATCTTTCACTTTGTGCATTCCTCGCTTCGCAACTTCGGCAAGCGGCTCCCCGTTCGGCTCCTGAGATGCTGCGCTGGGCGCCCACGTGTCTCGCCTGCGAGGTTTTTCATTTTCTGTTGCTTTGTGTTTCCTTCGGGTTGCTAAGCCTTCCATAAGGGTCCATTACTCCTAGGGTTCATCGAGGGGCCCACATCTTTGTACATGGCGGTGTATCACAATCTTTCCCTAGCAAGAATAGAATATGCTGCGGCGGACTGTGAAGGATTTCTATTGGCCTTCTTTCTTTCCTGGTGGGACCTACCTTCGCTCACGTGTCAGCAGTTCACAGTTTTTAAAACAACAGCAGGGACGAGAGCACCACGGGCTGCGAAACGCGGCCACGCGTCTTTCGCCACCTGGTTCATGCGGCCTTTCCCCATTTTCAAAGTAGCCTCAGTCCCCTGAACACGTGTCAATTCTCTGCAAGCTCTCGATCGATGGAGGAGGAGTTTTCATTCGGGTCGCGATTTGCTGCCACGTGCCTTACATTGATTATCAAAGCAAGCTATGTGGTGGCCGAGCGGGATAGTGTCATTGACTGCTGCTCGCCATGGTTCTCTAAAGCGGTGGGCGACACTCGTCATTTCGAAGCCTGGTTGGGACCACTGCCATCATTACAAAGGGCACGCCTGTAACTGACCAACTGGATCCTGTGCTCTGACTGGCTGCTCTCATAACCGCATTGGGAATATTCTTATTCGGGCATCATTACGGGAGATTGTGGAATCTTTCTGTTACAACTCTCCAGGCGGTGGGATTTTGCTCTCCAACTATATATACTCTCTCTGTTGAGGGAAAATGGTCCAAGATTTTTAGGAAGAATACTGGTTTTAGCAAGAGACGCTAGGCCTTTTTTGCATGTTTATTCGCAAGAAACTTTCAGACTGTGCCTATTGTTCGGCCTTTCTATTTTTCATGTCTTGATTAAACTGTGAACTGTGCTTTTTATTGTCTTAAGCATTTCATTTGAGGAGACTTCTATATATTGAATGCAAACTTGCTGGTCTAAATCATGTCTTAATGACTCTTCTTAACAGTGAGAATGTATGCGATATTGTTTTATGTCAATTAGATGAATTGTTTATGCTAATGCTTTAAGTTCCCGATGTTTTGGAACATAACAATGACATTCAGGCCCTTGAGTCTATGATTTATCGTGCCTATCAGTAAGCTTTGGCGCATCGCCTTAGATTAATATTTGTTTCATTATATCTGCTTCCTTTTCTCTTTCCAAAACCCATTATATAGAAGAAGCCGACTTCTTTAAAATCCGGAGGTCACTCAGTTTGGCGCAAAGGGGTCCCCCTTGAGCTGAGTTTCCCATAAAGGCACTGTTATCTCGTCAATTTTTGGCGTCAACAGTTTGTACCTTTTTTATGGCACGCCCGATGGGACCCAAACTAATGAAATCATCTTCTAAAAGGGTGTATGAGCCATCGGCCTGTAACTAGATCCCAAACTGCAAATAACCCAGGTTTACTAGTGCCTCCATTCAGGACAGTCCAGGCCGCAAATCAGTTAGTAACCGTTCCATTCCCACCACCCTTTCCTCTCACCATGTTGTCAGCCGCGAACAGAAATTATTTAGCATGGGATGCTGGAAGCCCCCTGGTAGCTCCGGTAGCACCTGCTGTTTGGGGCGCCATTCCGGTTTTCCGCTCTGAAGGCTCTTCCCAAATTCACCGGAGATAACAAAAAGACGCCAGCAGAGCATTTGTAGGATGTAGCGGATGTATGCCTGGTACATAGTATCACAGCGCAGAATGTAGCCCTGAGGCTCCTTGCTACGTCCTTCAAAGGAAAAGCTCTGGAGTGGTACTGAACACTGACTCCTAATACCATTCGCACTTGGGATGACCTCGGAGATCCATTCTATGAAAGGTTTTCAAATGACGGAGATCGTTCTTCGCTATATTATCAGTTATCCGTCATCAAACGAGCACCCCAGGAGGCTCTGATGGACTTTAATGCTCGATTTCACTCAAGTTGGCGGAGGATTCCTATGACCATCTGCCCGACCCTAGAGTTGGCGTTCATGTTCTATCTGAAGTCCATCAATCCTGACATTTCTATGATGATCAAGTCTCTGGGAGAAGCCACTCTACCCAATGCATATGCCACCACTATCAAAGCAGAAAATCACTTGATAGACTGCAGGAAATTGCCTCCTCGACCTGTTATGTCGATATTTCCTGAGATATCGAACATAGCACAAGAGGTGGTGTCGACCAGTGCGCCAGCAACTCCCCAGTTAGCGTACTCATATACAGCTGCTCCTGAAAACTTGGCCTCTACATCGAGTTCTCCCAAGAATAAGATGGGTGACCTCAAGGAGATGTTACGAACTATGGCGAATGATATAACAACCCTCAAGCGGAACCAAGCAATGCCTCCGCGGCCTGCGTATCAGAACTATCAAGGTGGGCGGCCTACCTATAAGAAAAATCAATATTAGAATGCGTATCGCACTAACTCACTAGCGGCGGCTATGAACCAAATAGTTTCGGTGCCTACGCCGCTGGCAGGTGCGTCGCCGAGCTCCAGCAGAGAATTAACTGCGGGACAAAACAATTTGATTGATGACATCAATCCATGGTGCTTCCCTTGCAATGATGCACATATGCCCCGAAATTGTCCACGTGGCAACTTACAACAAATGATAGCAGAGCAACATAGTCAAGGTATTGCGACTGAGAACGAAGAATACAGATATGCCCCGGCAATGGAGAATGCGGTCCTTACCGCGCAAATGCAAGGAATGTCCCTAGAGCAAGAGTCTGACATTGTTCCTGATCATGCGCTCTTCTCATGGATGGAAGACGAGGAAATGGTGTTTGCAAATGATACAGCCACAGCAGAAATACCGCGGGTAAAGTCTGACTATAATACGCGCTCCAAGAGAAGATTCACCGGTGAGGCCGTTGTTTCACTTTCGGACAATCTGCAATGCAAAGATGTTTTGGATCAAGTTCCTGGCGGTCCGACTGAATCCTTGTCTTCTCAACCACGAAAGGAAATTATTATAACAAAAGCCAAGGAGCAGAAATCTCTGAGCTCCTCGCCTCTTAATGTGGTAGAGCAGCTGAAGAAATCACCCGCTAATATGTCTTTATGGGACATTCTAGCTATCCCGGAGTAGAAAACCATACTCCAAAAAGCGCTTCAGCAACAGATGGACCCAACACTAACCAAGCCTTTGGCCAGTACCGAGGCGGTTTATCAAATTCCACCAACTAAGGTTGTCGCAAACAAAGTGATGGAATCCCACGCGGAAAGCGGAGGTAGGCAAAAACCTCAACCCTTCTTCTTGACTCTCATTATAGGGGAGAAACTATTACACAACGCTATGATTGATTCTGGTGCTAGTACCACGGTTATGCCAAAACTAATAGCCAAAGCCTTGGGACTCGGCTACGAACCTATGAAGAAAGGGGTTATGCAGCTAGATGGAAATAAGGTTGATACTGTGGGTGTCATCAAAGCACTTCCGCTGACTCTATTTGCCTGCCTGAGTATCACGGTCCCGCAAGACACAGTGATCATAGATGTTTCGCCAATGTTTGGTCTTTGCCTTTCTCGAGAGTTTACTTCAAAGGTGGGCGGCTATTTGTCTTTAGATTGGTCACATCTAATACTTAGAACCAAGCATGGCGCGAAGATGAAGATAGAATCAGAGGCTCTGCATTCCAAACATGTGGCGAATGAGGCCCTGATTAACTTTGAAGCCGCACATACCTCCATCACCAAGCAAGACATGTACAATGTCGAACTGCTAGAGGAGGAGAAGGTCAACGGAGACCGAAGTGATAACGAAGATGCTCTGTTGAGTGAACATATAAACAATGATCCCTTCAGAAATTATCATGCTACCGGATTAGGCACATATGTGATCTATGACGAAGACCAAGTTCTTCCGAAGGTCGTCAAAGAACCCGAAAATGACCAAACAAGTGAGCTATGGACATTGTATTTTGATGGAGCAAGGAGTAAAGTTGGAGCTGGAGCAGTGATATGCCTAATATCCCCACAGAATGAAAAGTTGTTGAGGTCTTTCCGATTCCAATTTGCCTGTTCAAATAACGAGGCTGAATATGAGGGATTAGTCCAAGGCCTCAGCCTAGCGGAACGAATGGGTGTCAAGCAATTGATTGTGTTCGGAGATTCAGAACTGGTAGTTAATCAGGTCCGAGGAGTCTCAGCAGCAAAGAATATCCGCATGAGATCCTATCGGCATCGAATCTGGGACCTTATAGAAAGTTTTGAAGCTTTCAACATCCTGACCATTCCCCGAGCGCAGAATGGCGATGCAGATCGCATGGTGGTAACCGGTGCTCAGTTTGATCCTGTCTCCGACTTGCTTCGGAACAGATATTCAGTGCGAGTGCTTGTTAGACCAGCAATACCCGATAATGACCAAAGTTGGCAAGTCTTTGAGAGCGATGAACACATCGCCTCGTTTATTCAACACTCAGGGGAATTTGCCGATCAACTCCAACCAAAGATCGCTGAGGCCTACAGGGACAAATTATGCAGCTGAAGTCAAATAAGCTTCCGAAAGGATTGGTTACTCTCAAAATTTTTTTCGATTGTAGTGACGCCCGAAATGATAAGCATAAGTTCGTGGCAGAAAAGGTGATTATGAAAGTCTTCGGGTTTCCGATGACAGGAACCTTCGGGTCGGAAAAGATGTCTCACAGCAAGATAGAGAAAGGCTTATCAATTTCTGTGAGAAATATGGAGTAGTGGCCTGGTCCTACGATGATCTGGAAGGTTATGATCCTAGTATCATTCAACATACTATTGAGCTAACAGAAGGTGCGAAGCCAATCCGACAGAAACAGCGGCCGGTCAACCCTAAAGTTGAAGACTTGATGGCACAAGAGCTAACCAAGCTCATTGAGTCGCGTATTGTCTTCCCAATTAAACATAGTACTTGGGTATCAAATCTGGTACCAGTCCGAAAGAAGAATGGTGATATCCGCTTATGCGTAGATTTCTGAGACCTAAATAAAGCATCTCTGAAGGACCACTATCCATTGCCTTCTATGGAGTCAATCCTCCAAACTGTCGCGGGATCGGAAATGTTCTCTCTACTGGATGGCTTCTCTGGCTATAACCAGATTCGAGTAAAAGAGGAAGATCAGCACAAGACTACGTTCACCACCAAATGGGGGACGTTTGCATATGCTAAAATGCCTTTTGGTTTATCTAATGCAGGGGCAACCTTCCAGAGAGCTATGGACGTCGCATTTAGCAAACTGATCAATAAAATTATCCTAATCTATTTGGATGATCTTACTATGTTCTCCAAATCTAAAGATGATCATTTCGATCATTTGGAGTTGGTGTTTCAAAAGTGCCAAGAGTTCGGGATTTCCTTAAATTCAAGGAAATGTGTGTTCGGTGTACCTCAGGGTAAGCTGTTAGGACATGTTGTGTCGAAGGAAGGTATTTCAATTGACCCAGAATGAGTAAAGGCTATAAAGGAGATTCCTCTCCCGGTAAATAAAAAAGGTGTCCAGTCTTTTCTGGGCAAAGTAAATTTCATCAGTAAATTTATTTCCAATTTTGTGGGAATAATTAGGCCGATCACCTTGATGCTAAAAAAGGATCAAATTTTTAAGTGGACAACGGAGGCGAGGGAGGCATTTGAGAAGGTCAAGGAAGCGATCTCCTCAGCCCAGGTGTTAATTAATCCAGATCAATATAATGATTTTATAATGTATGCCTTCAGTAGCAAGTCCAGTATCACTACTGTTCTGACTCAAAAGGATAGAGAGGGAAAGGGAGAGCATCCTGTTGCGTTCTATTCCCGAACCTTAAAGGAATATGAGGTGAATTATAACTTCGTTGAAAGGCAGGCTTTCACAATAGTAAAGGGACTTAAAAAGTTCTGCCATCTAATTTCCTGTAGCAAAGTCCTGGTATATGTCACACATTCTAGTGTGCGGGAATACATCATGGAGGGAGAAATCACAGAGAAAAGGGCTAATTGGATCACTAAGATCCTGGAATATGATATCGAGGTCAGGCCTACCAGGACTATTAAAGGAAGAGGACTGTGTGAGTATATGGCACAAGACGAGGAGATGCCTGCTAAAGAGGAACAACCGGAGCTTGTCCTGATAAATGTATCAGGATCAGAGGATAATTGGCTAGAAGATAGAATGAATTTCATGCGAACCGAAAAGTACCTGCCAGTCCTCTCATCCCAGAAAAGAAGGTATTACCGGCTCTAGAATTGCAGATACACGCTGATAGAAGGAGTCCTTTTCAAAAGGAATTTTAATGGTGTGCTCCTACGATGCGTTACTTCAGGAGAGGCGTAGAGGATCCTCGACGCATTTCACAATAGCGACGAAGGTGGACATTTCTCCGCTAGAACTACTGCCATCAAGATCTTATGGGCTGGATATGACTGGCCTACACTTTTCAACAATTCCTACTCTTTGGTAAAGACTTGCAAAAAATGCCAGTTATTCTCCGACAGAAGGAAGAATTCAGCAATGCCCCTCAAACCTATCGTGGCGGATGAACCATTTGCGCAATGGGGCCTCGACTTTATCGGGATGATCAACCCGGTTTCTAGCTCAGGACATAAATGGATTTTAACAGCTACAAACTACTTCACAAGGTGGGCGGAAGCCGTTCCCCTTAAGGAGGCGACGGAGGCTGAGATTGTAGACTTCCTCGAGGCTCTGGTGACAAGGTTCGGCCCTCCAAAGATGATCATTTCGAACAACGCTAGAGCATTTGTAGGCACAAAGGTATGTCACTTTGCATTGAAAAATGGCATATTCCTTAAAACGTCTTCAAATTACTATCCACAGGGAAATGGCCTAGCCGAGTCAACAAACAAAATTTTAGTCCGACTCCTCAAAAAGGTTGGCTTAGAACACTAGAGGGAATGGCACAAAAATCTCCAAAAAGTACTCTGGGCTAACCGCATAACTCCTAAACAAGTCCTCAAGACTTCGCCCTATGAGCTAGTATATGGGAAAGAAGCACTGCTACCTATCTCTATGGAGATTCCGGCGATACAGTTGTTGAAATCTCTTGAGATAGAACAAAATGATGCCATGGAGGTTCGGCTTGCCAAACTATTGGAAGTACAGGAAAAAAGGGAGAATTCCCTAAAAGCCATGACAGGCCGCCAACAGGTGGTCAAACGGTGGTTTGACAAAAAGGCTTCCGACCAAGGCCTAAAAAGTGGAGATTTAGTGCTAAAATACGACATCAGGGCTGCGAAGCCAGGTCAGCATGGTAAGTTCGATAGCCTATGGGAAGGACCTTTCAAAATCATTCGGTGCATGCAACACAATGCCTTCGAGATGGAAAATATGGAACAAAAGCCTCTAGGAATCCCAGTTGATGGGATTCACCTTAAATTGTTCCATTAAGCATCAAGACCTACCCTGTACAGTTGTAGATAGCATTTTTTCTTTTTTCCTTCTTGTTTTTGGCCTATCCTTTTGCTAAAATCAGTTGACTTGCTACGCATTCACTTATCATCGTTAATGGGTAAAGCACCAGAGTTTCTTAAAACACAAAAAATATGCTCGTAAACAGAGGCAAAACATACAAGATTGGCAAAACCCAAAAAAATTGCACGCAGAAGCAAACAGGAGCATAGATTTCACAACAAAAAGAAACATATATATTTATATACATGTATCCTGAGTTACAAAATGGCATGAATGCCGATTTTCAAAATATACAAAGTATTAGAGCATATATATATATGTTGGCCTTTTATTAGGCCGATACGAAGCAGAGGGGTTACATCAACAAACACCAAGGAAAGGAGACCATCTATCCGCAGGAGTGGCTAGCAGCAACCGACGCATTCAAAACAGCGTCCGCTTCTTCCTCATCAACAGGTTCCTGGGTGGCATTGGCAGCATCATTAAGCGCAGCTGTCGTCGGTGGTGGATACACCAAGTTCCTGAAGTCAGTATACCACTCTACATCATAGAAGGGTATCACATTGTAACTCCTGAACAGGAAGTGAAGAGCTTGGGTAACCCTTTGCTGGTGCTGAACGCGGGTCTGCAGGCAGAATCCGCTCAGGAATGGGTGCCAGACGACAACAGCTTCTTCTTCGATAAAGCGACGCAGGTCGCCGGCTGTTGGTAGGCTAATCCCGTACGCAGCATGGGTGACAACCTCGCCGAGCCCATTCAGGTACTTCTTCTGGAAGATTTCTTTGACTAGCTTCAATACAAGCGGCTGAGGGACATAAATGTCCAGCATAGATGCTACAAAGTGCGAGCACACGTCGGTGTTCACACGATACTTATCTTCATACTCAACACAGTCCTTGCCGAGAACCCACTTGATGGCTACTAGAACCAGCGAGTGTTTGTTCTTCGTCATTCTCTTGAGCCTTCTGGTAAAGATCTCACCTACAAACGCTGTTTGTGATTTGAAGGAGGTTAGGCGAATAGGAGTATCCATCTCTCCTAACACTATTCCTAAATCGGCTGAGTAATGCCGAAATCTGCTCACCACCTAACCTATGAAAAGACTTGCTTTACAGTATTCTACTTGCCTATCACTTCTTGGGCGCAAAGTGCGTATGTTCGCTATCTACTGGCCTATTTATAGAAAATTGACAAGATGTATGCCAATCTGCCCGTAAGCAACGTGATGTATATTGGCCGCGATCTCGAGGGCCGAGTTTGCGTTTGTTCACGTTTTGGGCTGGCACACGCGTGGTAGCACGACTCAAGGCATGCTTAATTAAATCAAGTTAATTAATTAAGCTTTAAAAGGGTGGCACTTGTTGATGAAGGGACGTATGGCCGTATGCTATGGTGTCAAATCTCAAGCACATCCCAGAGCCCGAGGCGATATTCGTATCTCTTTCAGGCGGTGATCGTTTGCTTGGTGTAATCATTCCGGCCAGGGATATTAATTACCGGTACATGCTAACCCAAGGTGAGAAGGCCAGTTGCAAGCTCAATTTCCAAGGAAATCAGGGCATATCACACGATCTTTTGAAAGCAATGATGAAATCCAGCCACCTCGAAAAAGAAATCAACTCATCTTGCACGAGTTGTGGAGTTAACGGTACATGCCGAATTAAATGCAAAGGACTCGTGCTCGCCTACCACCTTGAGGAAAGTTGCTATTTTTCATGAAAACGCTTATTGTTCCCAAGTCTTTTTCCAAAAGCTAAAGAGTGCGCAAAGTCTTTCTGTCTGTATTTTCAGTACAAGCGTATTCAAAGGCCAGAGAACCTTCAAGTTCTGCCGCGAAGAAAAATGGCGGAATCTTCAGTTCAGCCAGCAGAGGAAGGGATTAGCCAGGAACTGTATTTGGCTATTCGTTCTTCGACCGAGGTTTACGTATACGATGATGTAGCGTATGCCACGCCTGGTATACCCCAGAAGGTGAAGAGACCCAACACAGAGGAGCTGGAGAGGCCCAAAGAGTGGAATAACCCGAAAAAGGTCAAAGAAAAGTGGGCTAATATCTATGACCCAAAGCTTGCTAAGAACCCTAAATCTCTTAGAGAGGCGGCTTGCGCAAGGTTATCAGCGCCTGCGGCAGACCAGGCAACGACAAATAGAGTCTGGTATAGCGGTCTTCCACAATACATGGTCCCATTCGTGCACTATTGCCCAGAGGTGGTCGACGCAGCCGTTCAACGCTATAATCCAAAGACCCACTGCATTGAGGGTCACAATTTAAGGGTTCATATCAGCCCAGAAGCCATCTGGCATATGCTATGCATTCCTGACCCCGAGACAAAAAAGGAGAAAATCGAACAGTTCAGCCCAAACAAAGGGGAAAAGATATGGAAAAGGATGAAAACCAGCTCCGATTTCCTATTAGAGGAGACCAGTAGGAAGGGTGTTGCGTCCGCTAAGGCACCGAGCATCCCATTGTTGCGCGGTGCATTCCACGATGACCTCCAAGACCCCATATCCATGCTGGCATTTGTTTGCGGCTGTGATTCCGATGAGAAGATCGAGGCTTTTCAACTGGGCCCTGTAATACAGTTTCGCAGGCAGCGTGAACTTTTCTGGTATGATTTTGCCGAGGTCATGGTCAGAGAAATGATACAGCAAATGGAAAATTATTAGGCGGAGAAGAAATTTAGATTTTTTTCCTACCTGGTCTACATGTTCCTGCATCAGAATCTGGATTTCTTCGCCCGATTCATCCCACTATCAATTTTTGACGAGCAGAACAAAAGAAAGCCGGTATCTACATGGACACCCTACCTTTCTGTAACATATGACTACTATGCCTTCGCGGACTATTTCATAGCCCCGGTCCTGAATGATTTGATCGGAGAGGGTGATATCATCCGGCTTAACACGGGGCAGACTGGATTTCTGCAAGGCTACACCCCCGCTTGTGACTGGTTCCTGGGCAAGGATTTCATGATCCTTCGAATGAGGGGCTTTATTGGCAGGCCTTTCCTGCTTCTGGCTTGCATCACCGATAGAGTGCTCGCGTTGGAGGTTTACCGGCAGGTATGCGTCATTGATTTCATGTTTTGTAGCGGCGAAAGTATCAAGAAGAAGGGATTCTTCACTTGCCCAAAGAGTTTCAAGTCAATAATGCTCGCCAAAAAATGATCGTATGAGCTGCTAGGGGACAAGCTGGCACACCTGGGGCTAGTATTAGTAAATGATAAGTGGGATTACAACCCTTTCAATGACCTACCTGAGCCGCATATGAAAGTTTCACATGTTCCCCAACCATATTGGGAGAAGCGGTGAAATAACCGGACTGATAAAGATGAAGATCTGGTTGAACTGGCACAAATCCCTACACCAGACACCAGGGGCCCATGGCACAAGTTCTACTTTCCAGTGGCCATGGCCAGGGACAACCTTCCGATAGAGCGCAACATGCTTAACAAGTTGAATGTAGACGAGGAATGGAGCGATGAAAAAATAAAAGGTTTCTGGAGATACCGCCAGGAAACAGGGCAGTTGAAAGCTCCTTATAATCAATTGAAGGACGACCAGGAATTTGAAAGATACTAGGATGAAGGCCATCCCAGCCCGACCTCCAGTGCTAACAAGAGCGAAGCAGAAGGCTCCGATGAGCAGGAGGAAGAGAAGGCGATATCTTCGCAGGAAGGCGATGCCCCCGGGCATCCCGCCTATGTGGGCACTAATGTGTGCTTTAACATATCAAGGGGCTCACTTACCCGCACATGGGCCGCTAAACCGGTCAGGCTAGTGCCCCAGCAGAAGGATCCGACTGCCGAGGTTAGTGAGTGTCCCCCCACAAAAAGGCAACGCACGGAAAGTGTTATCAGGACAGTTTCACATGAACCGGCCGAAGGGGAAACACCCGCTGCTAGTCAAATGCCAGAGGTTGCGGGCGAGTCTCAAACGATCCCGATGCCACCGCCGACTAGTTAGCAGGTACATTTCGCTCCTTCCTCTCTTACATCTCATTCTCTCACATCCGTCCCTGCTCAATTAGCAACTCCTGCCCTTCGTCCGAGCCCTCCACCCTCTGTTTCTGACTCACCTTATTCTGTTGGATTTGCCCAATATTCGCAAGCCCAACCGTTTATTATCACCCCTCCGAGCATGCTAATGCCTACTGCCGCCGCCTAGACTTTCCTCACCTCGCTTTCTGAAAGTATTCCTCCCATCGGCCCCCACTCTTTTTTCGAGATGCTTATAGATCCCTTCCCACTACAGCAAACCGAGCCCTAGGCAGCGACTCTTTTTCCTCGGCCAATAGGCCTTACGACTGAATCTCTGGTTCAGCCGTTGTAAATATCTAGCCATGCTGATACCCCCTAGGCTAAACTATGGAACGTGCCACACTTTTCTCCGCAAACCGTCACCCTTTAGAAGAAGCAAATGCGCGCGCCTATGAAAGTTACCTATCCCTACGCCCTACCTTCCGGTGTTCCCTTCGCAGGTGGGCTGGTTTCATCACCAGCTGAGTTCATTGCATAGATAGATTGTGGGAAGGAAGCGCGCACAAATAAGATGAGGCGACGAAGGGAAAAGGATAACAATGCCCCCGCCGAACCGAGAGTACAGACTTCGTATGACGAGGCCCGCCAAGAATTAAAGTTGCAACTATGTACCCAAGGATAAACAAGCCCCAAGGAGAAATGCAACCAGAGGACTATGATATTTATGCTGTCGGACTGGACATGAAGATAGCCCGGCCACAAGATAAAGTCGAAATCATGGAGGAGACACAACGGGTGGTCACTTTCGACTTCCTAAGGACTGGTCGCCAGTTAAAAAAGAAGGATGAACAGCTCAAGGTAGCCAAAGACAAGGTGAGTTTTCTAGAGGCAAAGGAGAAATTCTTAGAGGCGGATATCGCCCGAATGACAGAAAGGGCGCTAACAGCAGAAAATGAGAGAAACAGGCTTCAGGGCGAAATTGCAAAGACCCAAGTAGCTGACCTAGCCGTATTAAAAGAATTACAGAATCAAAATCAAGCAGCACGACAGAGCCTACAATCGATAGAGGAGGAGCTTGAACGTTTCCGCCTTGAGTACAGTCAGAAACTGGCAGAGAAAGGTGAAGAGATGAAACGCCTACAAGAGCAGTATCAGCAAAAGGTGCAGGAAAAAGAGGCCGAATTCAAAGGTTTGAAGACTAAACTGGAAGTGGAGCTCCGAGAAACAAAGACCAAGCTAGAAGATGAGCTCCGAGAGACAAAAGCTTCATTAGAAGAGCAATCGGCTAACCACTCTAGAGCTGAACAAAATTGGCATAAAGAAATAAGCAGCTATGCAGAGCAGTTGGCATCTAAGAAAAAGAAGAAGGCAGAATTTGCCGAAGCCCTCATTTCAAGAGACACGGAGATTTCTTCGCTTAAGGCCTCTCTGCTACCAGCCCCTGCCCAACCTGATATCATCCCACTGGTCAGGCAATTGTACATTTCTCACTGGGAGAAAATCAAAGCCTTCTGCCTAAATCTACAGCCTACCCTCCGGTTCATCGACAAGGCATTAAAACTCAATCAGGAGGCCCATGACACAATGGAACAGTTCCCACGTTTCATACTGGAAAAGGTTCCCGAGGCAAGGGACTTGCTAAATAAGCTATACTCGGTCTCAGATGAGATCCTCGCCGGGGCGGGTATCGAAGATAGGGATACCACAGCTCAAACGGCAAATAGATTCATTCATTGCCACTCCGCTTTCCAGCGCACTAAGGCAGCAATGACTTTTCTAAACAAAACACTGGATGGCATTCGAGGGAGTTTTTCTGAGTTGGGCAGGTTGGGATTGTCGTCTCCATTTCTTGAGGATGGCACTATTGCCACGGCTGCACAGATTACGGAGATTATTGAGCAGAAGGAGAATGATCTGGAGGCATTCAAGGAACTCGGCAGCCCCCCAACAGCAGCAGATATCGAGACAATCATTCATCCACTCTCTCAGCTGCTTTTCCATATCCAAGCAGGCGCTGGCCTGCCAGACGTGCTGCCTCATAAGGAAGCTATTGATCTCCGCGGGGCACAAGAGAATTTGCACAGCATGGCAAAGCCGTCTGAAAATGAATGGGTGCCTTTGCAGGCTGCACTCTTAAAGCTCTAACTCCATTTGCCCTATAGAGGAAGGCTCTGGTCTGTGGAACCAGAGAGTTTTTGGGTTCTCCATTCCTTATTCGAAATGCCCCTGTTAGTCGCCAAAAGCTGTTGAAATAATGTTTCAAGCAGCTCCCTTTGGGTCCCCTTTTTGCACATATTCATGCGCTGGCCTGTGCGTCTCCGCGTTTCTTCAGCTTCCCGGCAGGTTTTGATCTTTCACTTTGTGCATTCCTCGCTTCGCAACTTTGGCAAGCGGCTCCCCATTCGGCTCCTGAGATGCTGCGCTGGGCGCCCACGTGTCTCGCTTGTGGGGTTTTTCATTTTCTGTTGCTTTGTGTTTCCTTCAGGTTGCTAAGCCTTCCATAAGGGTCCGTTACTCCTAGGGTTCATCGAGGGGCCCACATCTTTGTACGTGGCGGTGTATCGCAATCTTTCCCTAGCAAGAATAGAATATGCTGTGATGGGCTGCGAAGGATTTCTATTGGCCTTCTTTATTTCCTGGCGGGACCTACCTTCGCTCACGTGTCAGCGGTTTGCAGTTTTTAAAACAACAGCAGGGACGAGAGCACCACGGGCTGCGAAACGCGGCCATGTGTCTTTCACCACCCGATTCATGCAGCCTTTCCCCGTTTTCAAAGTAGCCTCAGTCCCCTGAACACGTGTCACTTTTCTGCAAGCTCTCGATCGATGGAGGAGGAGTTTTCATTCGGGCCATGATTTGTTGCCACGTGCCTTACATTGATTATCAAAGCAAGCTATGTGATGGTCGAGCGGGATAGTGTCATTGACTGCTGCTCGCCATGGTTCTCTAAAGCGGTGGGCGACACTCGTCGTTTCGAAGCCTGGTTGGGACCACTGCCATCATTACAAAGGGCACGCCTGTAACTGACCAACTGGATGCTGTGCTCTGACTGGCTGCTCTCATAACGACATTGGGAATATTCTTATTTGGGCATCATTACGGGAGATTATGGAATCTTTCTGTTACAACTCTCCAGGCGGTGGGATTTTGCTCTTCGGCTATATATACTCTCTCTGTTGAGGGAAAATGGTCTAAGATTTTTAGGAAGAATACTGGTTTTAGCAAGAGACGCCAGGCCTTTTTTGCATGTTTATTCGCAAGAAACTTTCAGACTGTGCCTATTGTTCGGCCTTTCTATTTTTTATGTCTTGATTAAACTGTGAACTGTGCTTTTTATTGTCTTAAGCATTTCATTTGAGGAGACTTCTATATATTAAATGCAAACTTGCTGGTCTAAATCATGTGTTAATGACTCTTCTTAGCAGTGAGAATGTATGCGTATTGTTTTATGTCAATTAGATGAATTGTTTATGCTAATGCTTTAAGTTCCCGATGTTTTGGAACATAACAATGACATTCAGGCCCTTGAGTCTATGATTTATCGTGCCTATCAGTAAGCTTTGGCGCATCGCCTTAGATTAATATTTGTTTCATTATATCTGCTTCATTTTCCCTTTCCAAAACCCATTATATAGAAGAAGCTGGCTTCTTTAAAATCTGGAGGTCACTCAGTTTGGCGCAAAGGGGTCCCCCTTGAACTGAGTTTCCCATAAAGGCACTGTTATCTCGTCAATTTTTGGCGTCAACAATATCATTTAGTTAGTATTATTTTAATAAATTTGATAAGTGACCTAATCCTCAATTTTATGAGTATAATATAAATATTCCTTAGTCTTCCTCCACTCCAATCTAATGAGAAAATACTTATTTAAAATTTTGGTTAGTAATTAAATAAGATAAGTTTCTAAGGAGGGTCTCCAAGGTATACAAAAAAATCATTAGTCTTCCTTAAGCATTGGTGTCAATCTCTAGTAATATTATTTTAGAAATACTTTCATGGTGCTCTAAGACATTATTTCTCATAATTGACAGGCTCATGCTATCTAGGCTCTCTAATTTAAGAATTCTATAGAAATAAATTGAGCATCAGTTCCATCTAAGAAAAACTAAGAAATATTCATCATCAAGCCACTAGGAATAGATGAATACATTGGAGATGTACAATGCTTGAGCATAGTCAATACATTCATAGAAACTAAAATAGTTAAAGACCAACTTTTGAAAGAAATGGTTTATAGAATTTAATTTTATATCTAAGATCTCTATTTTCAAATGTGATTTATCTCTATTTGCATCCTTCTAATTATTTTATTATATATCCTTCAAATTTCTTCTCAAGTAAGTTCTTAATTATTCCATTCAATGGAAAAATGAACTTACAATCATAATCAATTTAAAAAATAAATTTTTTGATCCCACTATTAAGAAAGTTCCAATTTCAAACTTTTTAACTCCTTCTATAGTTTACTCTATGATTTTTTTGTTATATTTATAATAAAATAGTACTATAACACTACAATGTATAATCCACACTTTACACCAAATTCATGTTTGTGGTCTTATTCTTTGTGTATAGTTCATTGTGAGTCCCTTAAGCTACTATGAAGTTCATTGATATCTTTTTATCATCATTAATATATCTAAAACTATCAAATCCATTATTTCAATATCTAATGTGGAAGCATACCAAATTTATCATTAGAGGCTTATAGTAAAAAACTAGACTTATAATTATAGCCAAATTTACAATTTATAGTTAATAATGCACTCATTTTATTCACAAAGATTCATATATTTATCATCATAAAGCATAGATTAGGTTTCATATTTAAATACTTAGATCAAGAGTTCATTTATATAATTTCATTTGAGTCCCACTTTGTTATAAAAATATAATTTCATTTGAGTCCCACTTTGTTATAAAACTAGCCCATGTTTATGTTTGTCATCAAGATTTGTGATTGATAATGAACCTTTTTAAAAACATGTCTTATTATTTTACTTTTTCCTACTATCTTAATAAAATGATTATATGTCATGTTTGAATCCCTATTCATTAGATATATTCAAGCCACAATTCATATTTATTTCAGAGTTTAATTTTTATAATGCAATATCATAGCAATGAATGTTTGAAAAATAAAAGTTCATCATAATTTCAATCATTGTTTGCATTATGTACTTCCTTGTTGAATTCTACGATTTAATTCTCATTATATAATTCATAATATAATTACAATAATTGATAAGCAAGTTTAACCTAAATTTATAAATTTATTTTTTCATTAAATAAAATATAGACTTTCATCATTAAATTATTTTAAAAATTTCCAATGATATGAGATTATAGGGTATGTGCAGGATCATGATGGGCCAAAAAATGGCAATATGATGGGTATGTGGTTGACGATTTTTTTTTACCCAAAATTGATGAAACGAAAGAGATTTTTAAAGGAGATCCTCACCTTTCCACCAATATAAATTATACTTTACTTTGAATTTAATAAGTAATTATTATTCATTTTCTATTCAAATTATGACTAAAGTCCTAATTGATAGACTGATTGAAAAACATCTATAGCTTTCAAATGGTATCACATTTTTTGAATCCAAAACATGGGTCACATTCTATGCTTCACATACTATAGGATTAAAAAAAGAAAAATTGAATTTCATGAAGTTTTGACCAAGTTAAGGTGGTCAGACATACAAGTTTTTTATATTTTTAAAAGTTGTAATAAAAAAATCATAATTAATTATTTACTTGAAAAAAAATTATAAAAAATATGCATCACATCGACATGAGTCCTCTACTTATATATAAAATATTATTAAAAAATATTATCATTTTATTGTGGTTATGGTGGTTAGACAGACACCTACTTCTTATTTTTTCCCTAAAATTTAAGTACTACTGCATTGAAATTTCAAATTTTCACCAAATAAATTCTTTTTTTTTTAAACAAACCTAGTAATTTAGAAACTACATTCAATTTGCTACAAATTCTATTCTTACATATTTTTGAAATAATATAGATAACTTATTCAAATTTTTACGTCAAGTTGCCTAACTCTGATTTTTCTAATTTTTTTGCCACGTAAGGGCCTATTTTTTCCATGATGATCCTGCACATACCCTATAATTGAAATAATCTTTGAAATCAGCAAAAAAATATGAACTCGTAGACATTCATATAAGATGATATTTACTTATTTAATCTCCACCTAGATTTTTATTCAATTCATTATTATCACTAATAAAAGATTATATCTGCTAATTTAATCTCCACCCACATTTTTATTCAATTCATTATTTTCACAAAAGGTTAATGACAAGATAAAACTCTATCAAATTAAATGGTAGACATTAAATTGTATGAGATAACATGTAAGCCTTGTAATAAGGTCATTTGCACCCAATACTATTAGTTGTCCCCTAGATAAACCTTCCCTTATTGGAACCTAAAGAGAATACAAAAACAAGAACATTCAGACTCAAATTTTGTATGTGTATGTGTTAGAATATATGTGAATATTCCACATTGTACCATTGTAATAGGGTTGTACTATGTAGTAACTAGTACTAGCATGTAGTATAATTTTTGTTAAGTTTTGTACTATAATCCATATTAATTATTTGGCATTGGGCCATTGACAAAGGCGAAAAGCATATGGAAATTAACCAAAATCTTGTGTCATGATAAAAGATACTAAGATTCATAACCTAAGCATATTTAACGGTACATATAAAAATCTATATGGTCATTATTGGTGTATAAACAATCATATTGACTAATGACTGATCTCATTGCCTAGTCTTTAGTCACATGAAAAATTATATTAAGATCTCAATGACCTATTATAAGTAAATTAACTTCAATGGTGCTAATATGGTGTGGGGATTTATCTCACATATGGACATTGAATGTATAAACTTCTAAAATGCATTGCTAGTTTCAGGCAGAAATCATAGACAAAATTTTGTAAGTTTCATCCTTTATATATATATATATATGCATATCCTGCTTCTTTACCTAAAAAAAATTAAAAATCACCCAAACCATAGTGGGACAAGAACGCTTAAGATATAGAAACGTGGATCAAATGTACACCCATTAATGAACCTTTTCACCATAGTGGTGACAACTCGATCATTTTCTGAGGTTAAAAGTTTCTATGATTACAAGATTAAGGTGTACGTGGGTGATCCCATAATAGTGGTTTACAATTTTTGGCCAAACTGGATACTGAAATTATTATTTTTAACTAAATATTCACATTCAGGAACCTATAGCGGCTAAACTGTGAGGAATTTGAAGATGGTGCAAACTAGAGTCTCATCAAATTTTGTCTGTAGATTCTAAAAATATTTTTTTCAAAATTTTTGGAGTCAAATTGCACTTCTTTTTCCATCTCCCATGAAATTTTTTTTTTTTCAGAAAACAACATTTTTTAAAAAGTGACGCACACCGTATAACGCATAACTTTTTTTCCATGAAGGATAAAATTCTAATTCTTTCAAATTTTGACTTGTAACTCTGATATCTAGTGCTTCCACTTGGTTAGATAGTTTTATTGAATATTTTTTCCTTAACTCGACATTCTAGTGCTTCCACTTGGTTAGTTTTTATTGAATATTTTTTCCTTAATCAAGTTTCAAAGTCAAACTAATTACAATTCGATTACGACCAGATAACATGTAACTTTTTTTGTATATGTCAAAATTTTATTTTATTTTATTTGTTGGATCAAGGACTTCAATATCTAGTGCACTCATATTTTTGAATTTTTTTTTAATAATCTTCTATTTTTCCACATGTGAAGAACAAAGAAATTCAAGGGGCCTAGCTCTAGCTGGCTAAATTCCATTATGCTCACCGGGTCACAAGTTCTAGTCTCCCTTGTCTTGTGGTACTGGGGTGTGTCGCACCACGCACACGTTTAAAAGTTAGACTACGCTTTATAGGGTCGTGCACGATTCCTGCAGCCTAAAAAAAAAGAACAAATAAATTCATTTTCAATGAAAAACCTATGTTTAATAAAACTTAAAAAACAAATACATAACAAAACCAAAACATATTAAAATTATATTCATTGGATAGCTTGTTCTGAGGAATACAATAATCATTTAAAATAAATTTTAAATGAATTCATTTGATCCCCCAAAAGCTAAATGAAAAGTGATTTTTTATCAGCATTTTGATAGGTGTAAAAGAGATGCATTTATAGGCATGGTTTAAAACTAGCGAGGTTCTATCCAAGGGGTTTTGATCTAAGGTGATTTGATCAAACCCTCTTCAATTGGAATCCTTAAAATGGAACCATTTAAGGCTTAAATCATTATATTTTCTAAAAATATGTGATTTCAGCTAAAATTCGTTCCTCTCAGGAATTGTAAACCACTATTATGATAGCACCTACTCCAATAAAACATAAGGAATGACTATAATGAATTTTACATATGTTTATATATAAAGATGTACATATGTTTATGTTACCATTTTGTGATGTTTATATTTCTAATTTTTAATTTATGTCACTTTCTAAGACTTTTGATCTTTGTCCATTTAAGATGAAAGCATAATTACATACATCTCAATGTAGTCACAATTTCATTTCAACAATTGCGTAGTCATGCAAACATCCAATAACCTAAATGAGTGTCATTTAGATTTTATTTTAATGTATCCATTATCTATCTAGTTATAACAAAATTCCTAACAATCATTTATTTTTCAAGAATAGAAATGAATGCATTATGATTTTCATAATGTATCTTTGATGTGTTAATTATTTAACTATTTTTTATTGCATGTTTTTGAATACTCAATATTTCCTACAAAATTATTCATCTTCCTTACAATATTTTGGCTAAATTATTCTTATCCTATTACTTTTTGCTTCAATATTCCTTTTCATTTCATTATCTATAGTGAAAAAGTTTCCCAAGTTCATGGATTTATCGTGGATCATCATTGTTGACTAGTTATTTTCTTTGAGATCTACTCTTTTAGGACAACAATAACTTTTTGCTTCTCAAAATTTTAAGACCTTCAAGTACCTATCAAGCTAGGTAGAATTGTATTTCATTTACTAAAAGCCTTACATTTATTTATTTTCTTATATATGATTTTTGGGCATATCTCATTTATTACTAAGAATCGATATTTTATTATGTTTCAAGTTCTTGATAATTCTTTTGAAGTACTATCATATATTTTCTCTCCTTTGAAATCAATGCAAAACTTGTTCTCATCACACATTATAAGTTCAAATTATCTCTTTGACATATTTATATTCTTCATCCCTTTTGTTTCCTTTTAATAGATAATAGGACACTAATATATATGTATGTATATATGTATGTATGTATGTATGTATATATATACATATATATACATATATACATACATATACATATATATATATATATATACATATATATATATATATATACATATATATATATATATATACATATATATATACATATATATATATATACATATATATATAAATCTATATATATATACATATATATATACATATATGTATGTATGTATGTATATGTATATATAGTCAAGATATTATTATTCATACACATCTATATTATTGTTAATTTTATTCTAAAAATTACTAAAGTTTAAGAGAACACAAAAATACGCTCTATTTTTAATTAGAATTCTTATGTTGATATAGAGACCAGAATTGGGGCTTAAATTTTATTGCAATCTCTCAAGTAGTCATCATATTTCTCTATCCTAGATGTAGGTTATTGTTGGTGGTTGATTTGACACATTCATTGAATCGTGGAATGTGTTGTGTGAATCTCACCTCTCCTAAAGAGAAATCAATTTCCTAGAAGAAAATCAACTATCCATAATGTCTCTATTACTAGGTCACAACTATGCAGGATAATTTCGTGACCTTTATGAACTATTCCACTTCAAGGAGCCTATGTTCATTTTGTGACTCATGTTAGAGCTACATGTTTATTTTACAAGAAATGATCAATGTTTTTAGTTTATTTAAAATCTAAAAAATCACCCAAAATATTCAGTACATCTAAATATATCTCAAAATAACAAGTTAGCAAAGAATTTACCCTTGCAAGAATAATAGTTTAGATTTATATAAATAAATTATAGGTTTTATCATCAGACTAATCCTAAGTACGGTGATCCCACAATAGTGGTTTACACTTTTGTGACATCCTGATTTTTACTGAAGTCACATATTTTTAGAAAATATAAGGATTTAAGCCTTGAAAAGTTCCACTTAAAGGATTCCAATTGAAGAGGGTTTCATCAAATCAGATTAGATCAAACCCCCTTGGATAGAACCCTCTAGTTTTAAACCATACCTATAACGAAGTCTCCTTTACACCTATCAAAATGTTGATAAAAAATCACTTTTGATTTACCTCTTGGGGGATCAAATGAATTCATTTAAAATTTATTTTCTGTATGTAGTCTTGATTATAAGCTTCCCAAAAAGTATAATTTTAAATATATTTAATTTGATTATTGTATTATTGTATTATTTTTGTGAATGTAGGTTTTTCACTGAAATTCAAACTATTTGTTCTACACATGCCAAAAAATAGTAGATTATCAAAAAATATCTGAAAATATGTTTGGGCTAGGTATTGATGTCCTTGATCTAGTAAAAAAAAAAAAATTTCGATGCATACAAAAAAAGTTATATTGTTTACAGTCTGCCTATGTCCAAATTATAATTGGTTTGACTTCAAAACTTGATTAAGAAAAAATATACAATAAAACACTATGAAACCAAATGAACTTGCTAGATATCATAGTTACAAAGCTAAATTTTAAAAAAATATATATCCTTCATAGAAATTTTTTTTATGTTGTTTACAGTGAGCATCCCTCATTAAAAATGGTGTTTATTGATAAAATCTAGTTTTCGAAGGAGATGGGAAAAAAATGCAATATAATTCAATTTAAAAAATATATATATTTAGAATCTATAGAAAAAATGTCACAAATCAAGTTAGTTTCAATCATCTTCAAATTCTTCATGGTCTAGCAACTATAGGTGCCCAAAAGTAAAGATTTAGTTAAAAAATTCAGTTCAATGTCTAGTTTGGCTAAAATTTGTAAATCAATATTGTGGGATCACCCTACTAGGAAAAAAAGGCATAGATGTTTAAGAGAATTTGAAAAAGGAAAAATGTTACATTAATGAACTATATTCCACATACAAATTTTATTCATAGTCTCCTAAAGTCTTCAAATCTAATGACAACATTAATAACATGTGGAATTCTATCTTTCTCACATGATTTGTAAATATTATTTCAAAACAACAAACACATTTTTTTGGGAAACTTAGAAACCAAGTAAATAAATTGGAAAAAAACATTAGAAAATTAAAAAATACTATTCTATAATAAGGTACTCAACCCTTATAATATCATTTTATATTTATTTAAAGATACCATCTCAAAAAATAGTCATGTGAAACCACAATAACTTGGAAAATACTTAATGTATTAGGATTACATCAATTTCTATTATCAAATAAATGTTACAGTCTCAAATAAATAAAATTTAATATTTGTAACATTATTTCCATTACCATAAAATCAACCTCATTTGTCATATATATATGATAAGTAACAAAGAAATTTTTAATGGTTAATTTTGACCCCTTCTTCTGAAAAATCTATTAAAATAACTAGTATATCCTTTTTTCAAGTATGCATAGGGCCGATGTTGAAAACAATATATTGCTAAGAGGGGGAGGGTGAATCAACAGTTATTAAAACTTAACCATTCTCATTTGTAGATTATAGATCACACAAAATTAATTGAAGGAAGAGCATAGATGAAAACATGCATAACAAAAGGACAACAAGATTTTTACATTCAACACCCAATGAGGGAAAGCCATGATGAGAGATAAATCACAATATATGAAGCTAAATGCTTACAAAAATTACAATGTCGTTCAAGGCTCACTGCCTAAGGACTTGCAAACTAAGGTACACAACCTTGGGACAAGATACAAGGGATTTCTAAGACTTATTATCTCAAAGTAGGATATATAAAAATTATAATGATAAGTATGAACATGAACTACTTATGAACAAAGCATCTACCATATTTTGATGTTCTAGTCCCTTTTTGTATAATTATTCTATCATATAGACTTTGCACACTTCATGTTCAACATACTGCTCAATTACAAGTCTCCATTCATAGATCCCTTCACAAATGATTTTGATCTTCTATAAATATACTCTGTAATAATTCAAAACATCAATTAGGCTGACTCTAAGACGACCTATGAAATGAAACATGTGAAACAATAAAAATCAGCTCCAAATATATACATTATGAAAAAAATGAGTTGCAGATCAATACATAGTAGTAAAGGACCAAAAAACATCTCAAAACATCCTCCAAATAAATATTAATTAATCAGGACTAATCGTAGATGAAGGAAACAATCCTATCAGCCCAAATAATGACACCACCACGAAAGCTTCCAACTATTCAACTTTTCACCATTGGGAGAGACCAAAAGCTTTATGAGTACCAAGATGAGATCAATGTAAACTGTGAAAAATATCTCTTCAACCTTTTCCTGAAGAAAATGATCATCATAGGCTAGCACAAAAATAGAAACATATTGAACTGATGAAAATAGAGCATTCCAAACAGGTTGTGGCACTTTAAAACATAGGATGTTTCATTGTTGTCCACCAAAAATTTTGAAACTTGTAAGGATGAACCCATACAACTTTATGATCATATTACCAAGTCCTCACAACCACATCCATCTCACTGGAGGAATGTAGAGCATTCCAATAGGCCTTGATCAACACTTTTCCCTGCTAGAGTATAGACTAAAACTCTATCACTTATAACTTTCATTGAAAAAGGTGTAATGACATGAATTATTGAATATAACATCTTCACATATTGACCAACTAATACTCTAAACTACAAGAATAAATCTTTCTCTACAAAAGGATGGATACCAAAATACCATGACTCTGTCTTAGAGTATACAATGTGAATACCTTAGAAATGCTTCTATAACATATCTGCATGTTTGGTGCACCAAATTGGAACAACCTCAAAACTTATCAAAACATATTGTAAACTTATCAAAACATGTGTACCTACCGCCAAATCACACTTAGACACCATGTCAATCATCATTCTTCTATCTATTGTATTGGTGACTATATCAGTAGATATCTCTACACCTCCACTGTCTTTGGAGTATATAAAAAATTTAGCATACACATTCTGCATCAATGAAAACAAATATTGAGTTGACATCATTGAAAAAACTTATTTCCAAGAACCTCCCCCCTTTTCACTGATGGAAACACCATATATATTTGCAAGGATTCTCTCCCCCTTTAACATCAAGGGAAAGGGCATGATATCTTCAATTTGAAATTAGGCAAAATTTGTATAAAATCCCCCTTACAATATCAATCCTATAAAGAAAACTCCTCTTGAGATGGAGATTCCCAAAATTGATGGTATGTATAAATTATTTTTAATCAAAAAATAAAAAATATACTACACTTCTCTGCAAAAATATACAAACAAAAAAACATTTATTTACACCTTTGCAACTTATTTGGAAGTTAGAATATTCTTGTAAAAAACCTTAAGTTGAATTAGAGTTGTAACCCAATTTTCTTTTGCTAAGGTGAGAATGTAATTCTAACATTCAAACTGCATAAATAAGTCCTCAACCTCATCTACACTTTCTAGAGCTTTCATTTTCTAACCAACTTTTTCTACTTCATCATGAAATCCAAATAATAAAGGAAGTCTCAAGTTTACTACTTCCCTTAACTGACCAAACTACTTCTTTATTTGTAGCTCTCTCTAATCTAGAAGCAATGATAACTACACATGAAGATTTTTAATTTGAGCCCTTATTGATCCATCCTTATCTTTTGGAAAATCATGTGTTTTGGCTAATTGTGACTAATGATCCTTAAAAGAATCCATTAACAACTTAAATTTTTGTTCTAGAGGAAAGGAAAAATCTATGTTCACCTTAGGTAGACCTTCTTGAATGATCTTTATAGCATCACCAATAAATACACTCTTCTTCATGTGTTCTTGTAGAATCTCATTCCTTGCAAAATAATGTAGAATATCTCCAAACTATAAATTGTGAAGGGGAGAAATATTTGACATGTCAACTTTCCATTCATAAGTAGGGATTTGGAAAAGTTGGAGTGTGACCATAGTTTAAAACTACATTTGTATCCCTAGTAGATCCTTGAAAGAATATAAAGATGAAGATCCCTGACCAATATCCATGGAAGCATCTTACTTCTCAACTATCTTTTCTTTTTCATCCTAAACATTCTACGGATTATCCTCTTTCTTTTGTTCATCACTTCTTGAATTCTCCAGAGGGGGAATATTATGTTCCTTACCACAAATAGTGTTCCCTTGAGAAGAGATACTCACTTCAATATAATCTTCTACACCTTGTGCATTAATATTCTCTAGAGAAGTAGTCTCCTCATTCTGTATGACATTTTCATCTATCTAATCACCTCTAGTCACATTTACCTCAATAAGTGATAAATCTATGTCATGAGTAGACACATCAAGCACATCCTATAAATTTGAAGTATTCATAAGAGCTTGATCTCTTTTTATTTCAAAATTCTTCAGTTCTTCCAATATTTTGTCTATCTTATATTCTATTTCTTTATCCATCCTCTTTATTTATTCTTTATCATTCCCCATTAGAGTATTTATTCTTTGTTTGGTTCTAAATTTTTGTGCTTGATAAAAAGATAATTTTACCCTTTCTTCATGAGAAATAGATATACCATCCTTCTCTAAGGCTTGTTGCCTCATCTTGGCTTCTTCTACAACATATTCATTCCTTTTTTTACTTAGTGCATTTGCCATACTTTCCCGAAGTTGATCAATGATTTCATTTAGAGCCATATTAAAACTATTCATATACATAGCTATTTCCTTTTCAATTAATTTTTTTTCAACAAGGGACATCTCGTCATAAAGAGAAACAACTTATTTTAGTGTATCATGATGTACAATTGTATTGATAGTAGCCTTAAGCTATAAAGGAGCATATTCAGGTGTTGAAGCCTTCTTTACTTTATTTACATCCTTCTTTCCTTTTTATTTATATGTTTCTTTCCTCTTCTCCTTGTCTTGTTCTCTTATTTCTTCTATGCGGGTGATCCCACAATACTGGTTTACAATTTTTTGACAAACTGGACATTGAACTATTTTTTTTGAACTAAATCTTCACTTTCGGACACCTATAGCAGCTAAACCATGAGGAATTTGAAGATGACGCAAACTAGTGATTTGTGACATTTTGTTTGTAGATTCTATATATATTTTTTTCAATTTTTTTGAAATTTGATTGCACTTCATTTTTCATCTCCTTTGAAAATTAGTTTTTAACAGTAAACACCATTTTGAAATAGTGACGATACTCGCTAACACATAGTATTTTTTCTATGAAGGATTAAATTCTAATTTTTTCAAATTTAGATTTGTAACTATGATATCTAGTGCATGGAATTGGTTTCATAGCATTTCATTGAATATATTTTTTCTTAATGAAGTTTCAAAGTCAAACAAGTTATAATTTAGACATGATTTACTTGCTAAAACATAACTTTTTTTGTTTGTATCAAAATTCAATTTCTTTTTTTTGGATTAGAGACATCAATATCTAGTGCATTGATATTTTTCATTTTTTTATAAGCTATTATTTTTCCACATGTGCAAAACAAAGAGCTTGATTTTCAATGAAAAACCTACATTAACAAGCAATAAAAAAAATATAATAATCAAACTAAATATATTTAAAATTATACTTTTTGGGAAGCTTATAATAAGGACTATATACTTACCAAAAAAAATTAAATGAATTCATTTTATCACCAAAAAGTAAATCAAAACTGGTTTTTTATTAGTATTTTGATGTGTAAAGGAGACTTCATTATAGGTATGGTTTAAAACTGATGGGGTTATGTCCAAGGGGGTTTGATCTAAGGTGATTTGATCAAAACATCTTCAATTGGAATCCTTTAAATAGAATTTTTCAAAGCATAAATCATTATATTTTCTAAAAATAAGCGATTTCAACAAAAATCAAAATGTCCAAAAAAGTGTAAACCACTATTGTGGGATCACCCACACAATACATAAGATTTCATTTCCTCCTCTTCATCTTCCTTATCATTAGCCACATTCACTAGAATAATATTTTTCCTTGTTTCTTTCTACATAGTTCTTGGCTTCTTCATTTTTGAAGTATTGGTTTATGTCAATACTTCAGTAGTAGCTCTTTTTCTACTAGGAGGAGTTCGAGTAGGCTTGGAAGCTATAACATAGATAGAAGTATCTATTCTCACCATTTGCCCACACTTCATATTTCTGATTTGAGCATGCACCACAGATCCCAGGTTTGTTCTGAATTACATGCAAGAGGTCCCACTGGCCTCCTCAGAGACTCCCAGGAAACTGAGCACCATGATCTGACTTCAACTCAATTCATCTCACATCCCATACTGAGATATTCATTTTGTTTTGTTTGTTTAGAAAGATACATATGTGATCCCTAATCTGATGTGGAATAGGAATATTGTTTCTCCATACCACATTCTTCAAACTAGGAACTTATCTTAAGAAGTAAAACATAGGACAAAGAATCAAATAGTCATACCATAAAATATAAAATGAATCCATGGTTTTTTGAAAAATTTCAAACAACTTTTACCACGAAAGCTCACAAAATTTTCCTTCATTCACCATTTGATGAGTAGAAAAGGTAGTGGTGGTGGTAGTAGACCCTTCTTTGTTTCTAGAATAAACCTTATATGTAATATCCATTGTGGCATACTAGATCCCAAGGTTAGATATGTCATCCACAATTAGGGTTATTTTAGTGAATTTAGATCTAGTGAGCTTCATGACTTCATCATTCTTTATGGCCTTCAATACTGTCATAGATCTGATGGAGCATAATCCACTCACAACCTTGATAGCTTATTTTGTGATTTGGTGTGGTTTACCAAGAAAAAATATATCTTTATGAATCTAGATCAAGGTAATTTTTACCTATTCATCTTCAATTCCAAAGTTAGGGAAACCATTCCACACATCTAAGAATTTTTCTTTCACATTTGCATACTTTGGTTTGAGCTAAAAATGATCACCCAAGAGATGGTTGTATATGAACTCTTCCAAATTTGGATGATTGTACTCACTCAGTTGAGAGTGAGTATAGATTTGGACATCTTTAGAATGAATCACATTGATTGGAACATTATAAATTACTCTACCTTTGTCGATCATAGTAGACATGTATGGATGTTTCTTGAAATTTGGCCTTGGCTTCTTAACAACATCAAAGACAATTGGTGTATCCATGATAGCACTATCTAAAAAATAGGGTTTTATAGGTAAACTAGAGAAATAATTGTGAATATTTTCATTAGGGTTAGCACACAATTCACTGAGAATATTCTTTACACCCTTAGCTCTTGCATGCACTTGACATCGTTAAAATTAGATTAAATGATCCAGAAACCACATAAATGGCTTTTTAAAATCACTGACTTTCTACCATCAATGCATTCTTACTTTTTTAGGTGGACCTTCAATTGGACTTCTCTATGTCATCACATGGATATAATGAATCTCAATACACTATCACTTGAATCATTGTATTTCTCAAGGATTATCACCAAAAGATTAATTCTTGCTTATCAATTTTGTACACCAAAGGAATTGATTCAACCCATCTTCTATGCTGAAATCTTCAACAACCTATTATTTTTAGGGGGTTAAAGGGTTTCCAAATGAAAACTCCCCCTAAGTAAATGATCTATCTCTTTAGTTAACAAAGGGTATATCTACACCCAGTTGACATATAGATTCATTTTTTGCTTCACTTTCTTTCTTATTATGCCATACCTTGTTCATCACCTTCTTTTACTGATTAGAGTCAATCTTATTTTGAGCAATAAAAGATCTTACATTCTTTTCCTTGAATAATCATGTAATGTGTTATAATTTATAGTAATTGTAGTATATGATACTAGTTTGTAGAGCATAATTAATTCTTCTCACATTAGATCTATAATTTGTATCACTATGACCAAACTTGTTGCACGTGTAGCAATAACCATATAAGGATTGAGAATTCATATAATTAATATTCATTATCACCTTGCTTCTACATTCATTAACCTTGTGAAGAAATTTATTGCAATCATAAATCTAACCATGAAATTATTGAGAAATCATAGCATTATACCTTGGGGATCTAAATGAGTTATGACTCATCTTTCTTGTACATTAAACAACATTATACCCAATCTTATTACAAAAATAACAATTACCAATGAACCTAATAGGAGCAGTTTATTATGGGTTAGGCTTTCTAAATTTCTTTTTCTTGTTTTATATATGAATGAATCCACCTTCTTTTATGTTGTCTTGTTTATCTTTGCATCTTTTAAGGATGTATCCTTATGTTTTTTAGCATAGTCTTTCCCCTTCCTTATTTCAGACTTTCCTTTTGCTTTGAAGTTATCGTATAGGTTTGTAGATGCACTAACCATAGTAGTTTTTCCCCTTTTCAAAACCAAGACAAAATTTCTCTTTAGATGGCTGTTGAGAGGTAATCAACTCATCAAGAATTTCATAACCTCCTCTCAATTTTAGGCCCTTGTCAATTTGTTCTTTTTCTTTTTCAATTTATTTTCTTAGAATGACAATATCTTCCTCAAGCTTTGAACATTCAATTTTTTTATCATTGAGCTTTCTATTAAAAAATTATTCAATCCTCTTTCCTTATTCAATATTAACTTTCAAATAAGAGATCACATCTTTTGCTTCCTTGAGTTTAATTTCTTATCCTTTATTCACTTCTGGTATTCAAAAAATATTCAATCCTCTTGCCTTCTTCAATATTAACTTTCAAATAAGAGATCACATCTTTTTCTTCCTTGAGTTTAATTTCCCATCCTATATTCACTTCTATTTTAGCTTTCAGTTTGCTAATTACTTCTTTTGACTTTACAACTTGTGCCTTTAATTTGGAAATAGTGTCCTCTAATTTTTCAATAATGCATTCATAATTTATATTTAGTGTTCTTTCTACATATAGATCTTCTAGAGCAGACCAAAGTTCTCCCTCATAATCTACTTCATAATCTTTAAGATTGATATCCCAACCTTTAGGTTCAATTGACTCTAGATTTTGTTCTAGAATGAAAATATCATTGATCTTTTCTATAGATCCAATGTGGTAAAGTGCAAGATCTACCTCATTAATTAAATGTCTCAAATTTTGTTGGCTTTGATACCAATTTTTCAACACACTGTAGTGCCAAGAAGGGGGCTTAATCAACACTTATTAAAACTTAACCACTTCGTTTATAGATTAAATCACATAAAATTAACTGAAGGAAGAGTAGAAATGAAAACATGCACAACACAATGACACCAAGATTTTTACATAGAAAACCCAATGAGGGAAAACCACAGTGAGAGTTCACTCACAACTATGGTTTTATCAATAGGGGACATCTCATCATATAGAGAAATAACTTATTTCAGTGTATCATGTTGTACATTTGCATTGATAGTAGCCTCAAGCTGTAAAGGAACATATTTAGGTGTTTTTGAGGATGCTTCTTTATTTTCTTTACATCTTCCTTTCCTTTTTATTTAGATGTTTCTTCCTCTTCTCCTTGTATTTCTCTCTTCTTTCTTCTCTGCAATACATAAGATTTCATTTCTTCCTCTTCATCTTCCTTATCATCACCCACATTCACTAGATTAATCTTTTCCCTTGTTGCTTTCTACATAGTTCTTGGCTTCTTCATTTTTGAAGTACTAGTTTACTTTAGTAGTAGCTCTTCTTCTACTAGCAGGAGTTTGATTATACCTGGAAGATATAGCATAAATAGAATTATATCTAATTGTCCTTCTAGGAGCTTGTGTAGTAGTTATGGCTAAAGATACTTTTGTAGGACCCTCAAGAGAGCGAATCACCTTTCTCAACTTAGAAATTATCATCCCCACTCTCTTTTTCACCTTTTCTTCTATATTTTTCTTGATTTTTTTTTTTTTTAATTTCATCACATGCCATACCTATCAATAGTAGGATTGTTAGGTTTGTTGAGAAAAATGTCAACATATGCAACCCAGTCAGCTCTAGAGACCTCATAAGGAAACTTTGTTATCCACGAGATTCTTTGATTAACTGATTCCATATAGCAGTTATCTTTATCTACCATTAAAGTAACTTCATTCTTATATCTTCCCACAACTTCTAATGGTATCATATCCTTCTTCTACAATTTATTTTGAAACATTTTGAAGAAACCCTAGAACATTGTGTCACATTGTTTAGTATCTAGAAAGATATGCATGTGATCCCTAATCTAATGTGGAATATGAATATTCTTTCTTCAGACCATATTCTTCAAACTAGGCATTTATCTTAAGAAGTAAAACATAAGACAAATAATTAAATAGTCATACCATAAATTATAGTGTGAATCCTTGATATTTTGCAAATTTTCAAACATTTTTTCCACAAAAGCTCACAAAACCTGTCATAATATTTTCCCTCATTCACCATTTTATGAGCAGTGAAGATAGTGGTGGTGGTAGTATACCCTTCTTTGTTTGTATAATAAACCTTATGTGTAATATCAATCGTGGCATACTAGACCCCTAGGTTAGATATATCATCCATAATTAGGGTTATTTTATCAAATTTAGAACTCGTGAGCTTCATGACTTCATCATTCTTTATAGCCTTCAATATTGACATAGATTCGATGGAGCACAATCCACTGGCAACCCTGATAGCTTATTTTATGATTTGGTGGGGTTAACTGGAAGACAAAAGATATATTTATAAATGTAGCTTAAGGTAATTTTTATGCATTCATCTTCAAAGAAAAACTTATGGAAACCCTTTAACACATTCTCTAGTTTGAGCTAAAAATCATCATCCAAGTGATAATTGTGTCTGAACTCTTCCAAATTTGGATGATTGTACTCACTCAGCTGAGAGTGAATATATATTTCAACATCTTTAGAGTGAATCACATTGATTAAACCATGAGAAATTACACTATCTTTGTTAGTCACAGTAGATATTTATGGATGTTTCTTGAACTTTGGCCTTGGCTTCTCAATAACATCAATGACAATTGGTGTATCTAGGATAGCACTATCTAAAAACTGGGGTTTTACCTTGGTAAACTAGATAAATAACTATGAATATTGTCATTAGGGTTAGCGCACAATTCACTGAGAATATTCTTCACTCCCTTATCTCTTGCACACACTTGATATCATTCAAATTAGATTAAATGATCTGAAAACCACATAAATGGATTTTTAAAACCCATAACTTTCTACCATAAATGTATTCCTAATTTTTTAGGAGAACCTTCCATTGGAATTCTCTGTCTCATCACATGGATATAATGAATCTGAATAAACTTTCACTTGAATCATTCTCTTGCTCCATAATTATTCCCAAAATATTCATTCTTGCTTATCAATTCCACACACCAAAGGAATTGATTCAACCCATCTTCTATGCTGAAATCTTTAGCAAGCTATTCTTTTGAGGGGTTTAAAGGGTTTCCAAGTGAAAACTCCTCCTAAGATAATACTCCATCTATTTAGTTACCATAGTATCTATCTGTACCTAGTTAAGGTATAGATTCATTTTTTGCTTCACTTTCTTCCTTATTCTTCCATACCTTGTTCATCACCTTTTTTGTTGATTAGAGTCAATATTCTTTTGAGAAATAGAAGGTCTTACATTCTTTCCCTTGAATAATCTTGTAATATCTTGTAATTTATTTTCATTGTATTAGATGATACTAGTTTTGCACCATATTTACTTCTTCTCACATTAGATCTATAATCTGCATCCCTATGACCAAACTTGTTGCATGTGTAGCAATAACCATAGAAGGATTGAGAAGTCATATCATTACTATTCCTTATAACTTTACTTCTACATTCATTAACCTTGTGACCTATTGCAATCATAAAACTAACCATGAAATTATTGATAAATCATAGCATTGTACCTTGGGGATCTAAATGAGTTTTGACTCATATTTCCTCTACATTCAACAACCTTATATCCAATCTTATTACAAGCATAATAGTTACCAATGAGCCTAATAGGAATAATTTGTTTAGGGATAGGCTTTGTGAATTTCTTCTTCTTGTTCTAGATAGGAATGAATCCACCTTATTTCATGTTGTCTTGTTTTATCTTTGCATCTTCATAGGATGTCTCCTTAGGTTTTTCAGTGTACGCTTTCTCCTCCCGTATTTCATACATCCATTCTGCTTTGAAGTTATCAGATAGGTTTGTAGATGTATTGATCATAGGAATTTTTCCCCTTTTCAAAACCAAGACCAAATTTCTCTTTAGATGGATTTTGAGAGTTAATTAACTCATGAAGAATTTCAAAAACTCCTCTAAATTTTAGACCCTTTTCAATTTTCTCTTTTTATTTTCCAATTTATTTTCTTGGTGTGATAATCTCTTCCTCAAGCTTTGAAAATTCAATTTTTTTATCATTGAGCTTGTTATTCAAACAATATTCAATCATGTTTCCTTCTTCAATCTTAACTTTCAAATAAGAGATCACATCTTTTGATTCCTCGAGTTTAACTTCCCATCCTTTATCTACTTCTATTTAAGCTTTTAATTTGGTAATTACTTCTTTTTACTTTATAGCTTGCACCTTTATTTTGGAAATAGTGTCCTCTAATTTTTCAAGCATGCACTCATAATTTATATTTCATGTTCTTTCTACATATATATCTTGTAGAGCAGACCAGAGTTCTCCCTCAAAATCTACTTCACAATCTTTAAGATTGATATCCCAACCTTTAGGTTCAATTGACTCTAGATTCAGTTCTAGAATAAAAATATCATTGATCTTTTCTATAGATCCAATGTGTTCAAGTGCAGGATCTACCTCATCTCTTAGATGTCTCAAACATACTTGGATTTGATACCAATTTTTGAACACATTATAGTTATGAGAAGAGGGTTGAATCAAAACTTATTAAAACTTAACCATTCCCATTTATATATTAAATATCACATAAAATTAATTGTGTAATCTCACAAAATTGTACCTAGGGGAAATTCTACATTTTTGCACTTTTTCCTAGCATTTATGACACCTTAGAGCATTAATGACAAAAATACCATGAGTTAGAATTTCACAATCATGACAGCATGCAGACTTGTGGCAAAGCAACAAAAGCCTGATGACACATTTTCCAGAAAACTAGGCTTTGGACACTTGCACGATTTTTCAAGTTTGAAATAGGTATCTGGAATCTTGACTCTCTTGACATGCATCCTAGTAGTCATATTTCAAGTGTAATGACTCTTTTTCAAACTTGCATGCATTAAAAACCCCTTTATTTCTCTCATTTTGGGTTGGAAGTCATTCATTTAAGCTTTCTTATCATTTTCTCCATCTTTGAGTTCTCTTCATCCTTGATAGCAGCACTCTCACAAGCGAAGCCATGCTAGATTGAGGCCCTTCCATCAGCGAAAAATCTCAAGAAATCACTCAACGATGGGTCTATGTGCTTTGGAGAGGGTCTAGACCCATGGGTAATGCTCTCTCAGTCTCTCACTTTCCTTTCCTACTTGTTTATTTACTATCTCATGGTGTGGGTTCTACTCCTGAAGTGGGTTTTTCTTTCAACACATGCTTTGTTTACTTCATTTGCACTCCTTTCCAACTTGGCCTTATGTGGAGGTGGGAACACCAAAACGGCAGTATGAGTGAGGCAGACCCCTATACAACCCCAACCTTTTCCCCCTTGTTCTTCTATGTATAGGTTCAAAGCGGAGCATGGAGTGAAGAGTTGAACATCCAATAAAAGTTAAGCTCTCTCCAAGTCCCTTTTTTTTGTTATAGCTTTTAGCTTCCTGTTTGTTTATTTTGTTTAGTACATCCTATATCTAAGCTTAGAAGTGAAACCTGGTTCCATCCGCTTGAGCTCCTGAGCCCTCTATTGCTTAGGATGCCAGGGAATCTTTTAGACAACAATGCACCATGTTGGCATCTTGAAACTGTGTTGTTGTCTTTCGGACGAGAGCTCACTCATATAAGGAAAAAATCTTGGGGTTTCACTCTTAGGATCTAAAGTAACTTTCTCCAAAAAAAA
>VDFB02297702.1:0-17645 GCA_007258455.2 Sequoia sempervirens
TCTATTTATTTATTCTCTCTTTGAATTTCATTGACTCCCCATATCTATCCACTACTAATTCTTTATTTTATTTCATTTCAAATCTCCTCTCCAAGCATGAATTTATCTCCCTTTAGACTAGATCAAATTTTTCGTGGCTTAAAGGAGTTCAAATCTAGAAAATGCCTCTATGAAATTTCCATGAGAAACCACTTTTGATACAAATTTTCTTTAGGAGCTGAAAATTTCTTCAAAACTTGTAGAGATGTGTAATTTGACATTACAAAAATTTTCACCAAACTATTCTACCTCAAACCTCATGGATTTTAAAATTTTAAAACTTGGCCAAGTTACTAGTTAAAGTTGTGAAATGATTAATTCTCCATAACCATTAATTTTATGACTATGAAACCTTTATCATCAAATCTAGGATGGAGTAAAAAAATATGCCTGTGAGAAGCTTTTCCAAGAAACCTTGTCAATTTCCCAAAATAATTATTTTTGTGTGATGTTGATTGTGTGTTCGCTCAGGTGCTCCAACATCAAACACACTAGGTAAGAATTTGTGAGCATAGGCTCATAAAGGAGGAATTGAGTAGTCAAACTACTCTTGCAGGTTGCAACAAACTCTATCGTTGAATCTAGTACACACAGTTAATTCATCTTCCTCTTTTTCCAATATCTTTCCAGAACACATGCCATCCTCCAACAAAGTTGCACCCTTTTCTTCTTCCCCCTTGGACTCATGTCCAACATGAACCATCATCCTCTCCCAAATACTCTTTATTCTTCTCTTGTCATTCGTGGAATCCATTCCACCACTAGTCGACCACCTCCACCAAGAATCACCTACAAGATCCTCTATAAATTCTATATGCAGATACTTATCCATAAGCCAATTTTCAACTACAAAGTCCCTCTTTCTATCTACTTGCACTGAATCCTTATTCACCTCAACAATATGAAATTTCAACTCAACTTCCTCATTAATTAAATCAAGAAAATTTAAATTTACCTCTTCTTTCATGATTGCAACTTTTCCCTCATCATCTGCTGCAACATCTTCTAGCTCTATCATTGTAATCACTTCATTTTATTTCATCTTATCTTCTTCTTCATGTACCTCTATAGGGTCTGCTCTCACATATTTCTCCTTCCATCTTAGGCTGCAACACTCATTTTTTTATGCTCTTCTTTCCATTGTCTTCATTCGTCTTCTTGCCTCTCTTTACCAATCTTCTCTCATATTTTTCTATATTCTTCTCCAATACCTCTATCCTAGCTTGGATCTTCCCCACTTCTTCATGGACTATCTTTCCCAACTCTTCAAAATTTTCATTTTTCACTTCTTCTCAATATCGCTCCCAAAATAGAATTCTCATGGGTCTCCTCATGACCCATCCCATCTTTGTTTTCTATAATCTTCCACAACTCACATGCAAAACTCTATAATCTATGTTGTGACTTCCAGTTCTTAATTGCTCAGGGCTTCTCTACCTACAACAATCCTCACAAACTCTCCTCTACCGCCTTCTATCATCTAATCCACCCACTGGTCCTAGCATAGGCTACCTCACATTTGATGCTCTACTTATGTGCTTAGAACCTTTGGATTTGATACCATTTGATGAATACAAACTCACACTATCTCAACTAAATCCACACTCAATCACAATTACTTGGATGAACATTTTGTCCCAAATTAAATCTTTATTCAAAACAAAATATTGCAATAAAATCTTATTCCATTCATCTTCACAAAAAAATTGCATCTTGTTTCAAGATACACAGGCCCAAGCATTATGCCCTTCTACCATCCTACACTTTGGTGTTTAGCCTCTATTCCTCTCTAGCTATGCAACTTCTCTCCTGCGTGGCATATTCATACCCAATCAGCTTCCCCCTATGTAACCCCTCAACCCCATTCTTTTGCTCTCACTTCTATACACACACCCCTCTTTCATGCATTAATTATTTTTTATATCTTAATTACTTTGAAACTTGACATCATTCAGGGCACCTTTTTCTCTCTAGTTTGTTGTGTTCTTTCTCCCATTCCTAATGCCAACTTCCCTTTCTTCCTAGCATTGGCTTCCTTTTTGTATGGCATAGTTGATCTTGTTTTTTCTGTGACCCTCTCCTTAGTGTCACCCCTCATCATGCTCCACCTCTACCTTGTTTCATTTTCTCTTCTTGGCAGCCTCTCCCTTCAATTTCAACTATTCTTTTATTCCTCCTATCGACCAACACTTCCCAAATTAACTATGACATGATTTCCCTCTTGTTTTTTTATTATCTGCAGCCCTCTTATTATTAGTTTTTACCTACCTACCAATTATGATGCGCCCCCTTTCATGGTGTTCCCCATTCATTATCTAATTTGCAATTATTTTATTTCTTCCAAGATGGTGTGCGTGTTCTAGCACCTTCTATCTACTCTCCTCTTTACTTCTCACAACTTGTCCTCCATTTTTCTTGCCTGGCTATGTGGCCTTTCGTTTAGTTGTCCCCTCTTCCTCCCTAGGTTGACTCCTCTCCTTGTAGCTTTTATTCTTCAATTCCAATCTTCCTTGGCTATGCCCCTTTGTATTCTCTTTTCACTCATAACCCCTTGCGCCCTTTCATTTTCTCCATATTCATTTAAAAAAATATTACCTTCCATGCCATGCCCCTTATTTTTTATTTTTTGCATAGCTTAAAGATGTTAAGAGAGACTTCTATTTATTTATTCTCTCCGAGTTTCATTGACTCCCCATATCCATCCATTGCCGATTAATTTTATTTATTGTATCTCATTTCAAATCTCCTCTTCAGGCATGAATTTATCTCCCTTTAGACTAGATCAAATTTTTTGTGACTTGGAGGAGTAAAAATCTGGAAAATGCCTCTATAAAATGTCCACAATGAGCTTAGAGCTGAGAAACCATCTTTTGATACAACTTTCCGTCAAATGCTTAAAATTTCTTGAAAACTTGCAGAGATGTGTAATTTGACATTGCAAAACTTTTTGCCAAACCATTTTACCTCAAACCTCACAGATCTTGAAATTTTAAAACTTCGTCGAGTTACCAACCAAAGTCGTGAAACGATTAATTCTCCATAACCGTTAACTGTATGACTATGAAACCTTCATCATCAAATCCAAGATGGAGTCAAAAGAATTTGCATGCAAGAAGGTTTGCCAAGAAACTTCACCGATTTCTTGAAACAATTTTTTTTGTGTGATGTTGATTGCGCGTCCGCTTGAGTGCTCATACATCAATTTGTATAACTATAATATTATTCTAAAAGTAAATTTAGATTGTATAAAATATTAAATATATTATTATAATTTAATATTATATAAAATATTATTTAAGTCTAAAAGCATTTTTTTTTAATGAATAGACAGCTATCTATATTAAAATAAAGATAAAATTACATATTCCACGTAGAAATTGAAAATAGCATTCCCAAAATAGCATTCCCTGACACTGCCACATTCCCAAAATAGCATTCCCTGACACTGCCACATTTCCAATGAAGACCGTATTATTCTTCGCAACCTCTGAAATCGTCTTTCTGTTCACGAATTTTTAATTATTCTCACTTTTTCTCCTCTTCACTCTGCACAGCCACCACGAAAATTGAAATCGAACCATCTTTAGTGCCATTCGCTGAACAAATAGTCGAACGAACAAAAGACGGCGAACAGCCAGTGTAAAAAATGATGAACAGAAATCGGTGAGATAAAATCGCAAACAAGACATGCAAGACGGTCGCAATCATTCTGACCGTCTTGCATGTCTTGTTTGTTAACGAAAAACATAAACTTGATAAAGTTCAAATAAGGAACGCCATCAACGTAACAAATAATTAACCAGATAAGAAGCAGCTATGGGGTTTAATTGAAAAACATCACTTCACTGATTTGAATGCCCCGGAAGCAATTTGTTAAGAATTTCCCCAGGTGGGTCGAAAATTAGTCCTATAAAAGTGTGAAAGTGGCAGATTGATTCCACAGAGCTTGGAGTGCACTCCACAGAGTTTGATTAGACAGTTGCGTAGAGATTGGGTTTCACGTGCTTTAACAGACCAGATGGATGTACCTTATCTATTCCACACGACTTTAATGCAAAGCAGATGTACCCTCCTCCTCCTTTGCCCTTTCCAAGAGCCAACCAACAGACCTAATGACCTTGACCTTGACCTTGGCCTTGGCCCCTCGCTCTCCAAAGAGTCATCTTAGAGCCAACAGAACCTAATGAACTTTTTCTTGGCTTTCAAGATTTCTCTGCCTTTGACTCAAATGATGTTTACCGCTCAATTACCAATCCTCCGTGTGCAAAATTCAATGTTGTAATACTCCAGATTTCAAATGCGGTACGACTCTATAATTATACTACTCAATGAAATAGGACCTGTGGCTGTCAGGACACCCATGCACGTTTGACCTAAATAAATAAATAATTAAAATAAGAATATTTTGGTTGAATTTTTTTAATTCGATTATTATTTTGATTAAATGTCTATCTTCAATAGATAGATTTTGTTTGTGTGTTTATCTTGATATAAGGTGTTATTGTAATATTAAATATAGGGGAGAGGTCCCACTAGTTGAGCATGTTTCAATAGTTGTGATAGTAGTTGTTTATATAATGTTCAATAGGTGTGATAGTAGTTGTTTATATAATGCCCAATAGTTGTGACTTGACTACCCATAAGTAAACAAAATGTATTCCTTTGATCTAACAAGCAACTAATCATGTGATGCCACATCAGTGCTCAACTAACCATGCTGTGAATGCACAGGTATTGGTCTCACTTTTTTTTTTTTGGGTCTTTTTGGACACCTTGACAAAAAACATGTTGATGTGGCATCATATTTGATGATGTGGCCCTGAAACAAAAGTTATAAGTAGGGGACTTGCCAAGTAAGCTACTGTAAAAAATTGGGAATGATTTGAAATTTCCACATAGGATTTTGAGAAGCACGAAGTTAGGGTGCACAACTACTAGGTCCTCTCCCCTAAGATGTTATTGTAATATTAAAATATATGTGGTATACTTTTGTGTTGGTTTGGTTTATGGTCATATTCTTATCTATCTTTGTTTATTCTCATTTACACTAATTTCCATACATTTGACATTAACTCATTATTATAGTATATTCATTTGCACGTACTTCTAACAGATCACTTTTTGTCTCAAAATTAACAATTTACTTTATGGTTCATTTTAAACTAGTGTAGGATTGACCTATTTACATCTTCAAGTGTGTGAGAATGACCCCAAAACTCAGATGATCAAATTTAAGTTTTAGCTTTACTACCCACTTCTATGAATCATTATGAACTAACTTGAAATATATATGTGTGACATGTTGCTATGTCATTATATTTAAAGACATTAATGTGTTCTTAATTTTATATGGATTAACAATTAGAGTACAGTTTGATTTCTAAAAGATGATAAATACTCAAGATCACATCGTCATCATTAGGCCATCTCCATCTTTGCAAGTGTTGCTTTTAATATTGCTCATTGGTGTCAATGTAATTGACCAAACATAATTTACCCAAGAGAACTCATTCACCTTATTGGTGATTTGCAAAGTACTCGATAAATCCATGGAGATGCATTATAAGAATTAGGGAAAGGAATCAAACTATAAGTCTTATCCTACATGATGTTTTAGATCTCATTCCATTAATTTGACTTAGTCTTTTGTCCTAAGAAAAACTTCCATTAAATCATTCTACATGATTTTATCAAATCTCACTTCTTCTCTGATCTAATCATCATTATTTCTTTTGCTATTTTAGACTTCAACATGACCACAAATACATCAACACAATCACATATTCATCCACCATAAAACTAGAAATAAAAAGTCAATGAAAAGATGTGGGACATCATTTTGATGTGATTGAAAAAAATAGTCTTCAATTAATACCATGACTTCCCAAAAGAAAATCAACTGATTCTCTTTCACACCAAACCTCCAGCAAATAAATCTTTGCAATTTCAAATACTCCCTTCTTTCTCATAAAAACCAACATACTAAGTTTGACATCCCATATATCAACTATTTTTCTTTCCATCTCTAAAATTCTTTCAAAAAAGATTACCATTTATTCTCATGCTATTCATTTTGTCTCACTCAAAAGCTATTATTCTTCTCCATCCTCTTTGAAAGTTTGTACACCATATTGAAGCTCTAAAAATATTTTAATGTCATTATCGTTTTGTAAGATTCGTCATCGTTTTGTTGCAAGATTTATCATCTCTTTATTGTGGCATTTCAAGTGTTTTGTTTCATGTGAAGATCCCTCAACCATTGTGATACTTAATTTGTAATGAACCCTCTCTGATTAATTTATTTTTTTGACCCTAAACCTGTTTCCATATTTCTCATAGGTCAAGAGAAATCACAATGAAAATATTTATTATTTCTCAATTTTGATAAAATGATCCAAATAATAATAAAATAATATTATTATTGAGTAATTACTTAAGGAGGGCATTCAAAATAATGGATAATGGGTAATATAGCTCCCAAATTATTGGGCATCTTCATTATGATAGAGTCTATGATGGGTTTATGATAGTTTTATGGTAGGCTATTATTTGAGAGTTATAATTTGGATTAAATGACAAAGTGGGAACTATTTGTGTAAGGAATATTTTATGACAAGAAATTAGTAGGTGGGTTATAAATTGGTTGTGTTCGAGCATATTGATAATTATAAATGGGTGTAAGAGGGTCATCTTTACCGCCTAAAAATAGTTGAGAATCAAAGGTGGGGATGGGCGAGGGGGGTGTTATGACAACTCATAGAGTAGACTTAAATGTAAAGAGGATATTTAATAATTTATTTTTTAATAATTGTGGGTATACTAGGATGTGGTATTTTATGCCTCAATTTTTACATAAGTTAGATAATCTCACCAATTTGTATCTTATGTCAATTTGTCAACTTTATTCATAGCTTAGACATTTATGTTCATTTTTAAGATTTGAGAATGAAACCCCCTAGATTCTTGGATATTATAGGATGAAAACCCTTTGGTTTCTTGAATAAATTCTCATATAGATATTGTACTTGTAATTCATAATTTGTGTGGATTTTATTGAATATATTTCAATATAGTTTAATTATTTTATTATAGTACACTTTTGAAGTTGGGTGTTATGACATTCATTGATATTTTTATATCTTAATAACATATTTATTTTTATAATTTATGATATATTTCAATAATTCTATACACATTTGAGAATTATAAATAAGCTCCAAGATTAATAAAATGGTTGATGATTCCTAGAGAAAGAGAAGTAAGATATTTAAGAATCTTGAGAGAAAGGAAGTTTAAAATCTAAGATCTAGAGAAAGAAATAAAATATGGAAAAAAAGTGAAGAGGAAAGCACAAGTTAAGAGATGAAGAAATAGTATACTTCTTCCATGAAACCTTGACTAAAATTAATTAGGGACCAGATTAGATTTGGTAGGGTTCGTCACACAAATTATGCTCTCTCAAAATTTGAAAACTCTAGAAGCATCTCTAGGAGAAGGGATTAAATATTAAATTAACCAATTTATGGTTAGTTCCATACCAAAGCCACCCAAACCCATGTTCTTGTAGAAAAAAGAGAAAGAGAATACAGAACTTAAGGCCTCTCCCACATAGGAGATTGATATAATTTTTTAAGAATATTAGGGTAAATCTAAAGGTTTCAAAAATATAGTTTCATTTGTTACTTGTACCTAGATATCCTTGGGAAAAAAATCCCAATAGATGAACTTCAAATGGAAACATAATTAATGAAAAGAAGGTAATATAAAAAAAATAGTAAGTTAAATGGGCTCCTACATTTGATCGTAGAAGTAAGATTTCTACTTGTGCCTTGTTACAAAAATTATAAACTTATTTAACTCTTAATGTTATGGACGAGGAAGATGCCATATAATTTACCACATTGCACTTAGAAGGTGTCACTTATGATTGATAGGAAAATTGGTTATTCATGCAAGGACATAGCCTTGTGCAAAATTTTAATGATTTTAGTCAAAGGATTCTCTAGAGATCAATTTGATTAGAAAGATGAAGATGATTATTTCATAGAGCTTACATGAATTGGACAATGCAACTTGGTGGAATCCTATTTTGAAGAGTTTTAGCATGTTGCAATAATGGTACTTGACATTTCTAAAAGGACAATCAATTTTTTCTTTGTTGAGGTTTTGTTTGAACCTCTAAAAGGTATATTGTTATGGTTGTTGCACCCTCTACTCTATAAGAAAAAATTAAACTTGAGATATTAAACTTGAGCAATTTATGCTTAAGAGAATTTTTATTTCAATCCAAAGCAACCTAACTTTGTGCAAGAAAAATGAAATTTTAAGAAATGGAAATCATATTCACATCCATAGAAGATCATACCTCAACCACCTATAATAAACATGGTAGATGAATAACATAGAAATGAAATTAGAAGGAATCTAAGTTATGTTTTTATTGTAGGGAACTATGATTACCTAGTCATAGATGTCTAGGCAAAGGCCAAGTCCATGAAATTAAGACAATATTTGATGATGAGTTAGATATTGAAAATCTAAGCAATGAATGGTTATATAGGATCACGAATCTAAAAATATGGGGGATGAAGACACAAATAGAGGCACACTTGCAACTCTTTCAGGAGCACCTAGATATCAACCATTTAAAGTTTGAAGGTTATTTAGGTAGTGGATGATGGTGCTCATTAATAGTGGGACTATGAATAATTTCATTGATGAATGCTTAATAGTTAAGAGAGGACTAGAAGTTGAGTATTTTAAAGGATTTAGTATCATTTTTCCAATGGATTCAATATTAAATTCACCAAAAAACTTGACAACTTATCATAGCGATGGGATATATCATAAGGTATATGATGTCTTGTATGTTGTGGGTTTAAGAGAGACTAGCATGGTTCTAGGTGTATAATGGTTGAATTACCTTAATGAGTTTTTATATAATTATAAATGGGTGATCCCATAATAGTGGTTTACAATTTTTGGCCAAACTGGACACTAAAATTATTTTTTAAAACTAAATCTTCAAATTTAGGAACCTATAGCAGCTAAACCGTGAAGAATTTGAAGATGATGAAAACTAGAGTCTCGTCACATTTTGTCTGTAGATTCTAAAAATATTTTTTTCAAAATTTTTGGAATCAAATTGCACTTCTTTTTCCATCTCCCATGAAAACTAGTTTTTTTCAAAAAACAACATTTTAAAAATTGACGCACACCGTATAATGCATAATTTTTTTTCCATGAATGGTAAAATTCTAATTCTTTCAAATTTAGATTTGTAACTTAGATATCTAGTGCTTCCACTTGGTTAGATAATTTTTTCTTGAATATTTTTTATTTAATCAAGTTTCAAAGTCAAACCAATTACAATTCATACATAGCGTGACCGTATAATGCATAACTTTTTTTGTATATATCGAAATTCTTTTTTTTTGTTTTGTTGGATCAAGGACTTCAATATTTGGTGCACTCATATTTTTAATTTTTTTTTTTGATAATCTGCTATTTTTCCACATGTGCAAAACATAGACCTTCATTTTTGATGAAAAACCTATGTTTAATAAAACTAAAAAAAGAAATACATAATAAAACCAAAACATATTAAAATTATATTCATTGGATAGCTCGTTCAGAGGACTACTTGATTCAAGCTGGGTTTGTGAAGATTCCTCCATTTTCATCGTCAACCTTACCTCCAAAGTGCCAAAATTTAGGTTTTTTTTTGTGTCTGAGGGAGGGGATGAGGAATAAAGGGGTTTTGAATGAACCCTTAGGGGTTTGTTCGAACCAACGTTCATTCGAACCCCCCTTTTATAAGGGGTTTTGATGGCTTTTTTGGTGGGAAAGTATTAGGAGGTTTCACCTGAACCTAGGTTCTAGCGAACCCCTAATGGGTTTGGTCGAACCAATCGGTTCGTACGAACCCCTAAAATCATTTTTTTCCCCATGTATTTATTTTTTGTGAGTTTTCCTTCCTCACTTCAATTGTAAACCACTATTGTGGCTTCACCCAAATCCATTGAGATTAAGCTTAAATATGAAGGGAAAGATGTGGTGATTAGAGGTATCTTAATGAGTTGTCATAGAAAAAAGAATGAAGAGAACCTTCTAAAAGGGAAAAATTGCATGATAACAAATTATCCAGTGATGCCTACAAATTCATCCATGGGTAGGTAATATAATTATCATGTATTATGTTGGTGTATATAGGTGTTTTACCTATCTATTCATTAGTAGGTCCTATTTACATGTTAAGTTTACTTAGGTCCTAGGAGCGAATCTTTCTATAAGGTGTTAGTTGTCATTAGATCTTATCTTATCTTTTGATTCTTAACACATGTGTCCTAGGTAGTTATGATTAGTTGTCTCATGAAATAGGATTAAGACACTTTTCATGATCTTTCCTAATCCTATCCCTCACCATACCTATATAAGCAAGGCTTCATATATACATTGTCATATTCATTCACTACTAGATTTGACACCATTTTCCGACGGTCATTCGTCGGTCGTTCGACAAATCTCTGTCGGAAGAGCGACGCAATGGCGAAAATTTTTTCGTCGCTTTTTTTTCGTCGCACGGCCGACGACAAATTAAAAGTTGAAATAACGGCGAAGAATCGTCGGTCGGCAGCATCGTGAAATACCTCAGGATTTTGTTGGAATATCGACAAAAACTTTGTTTATCCACCGACGAATTACAGCAGAAGTTCATCGTCAGTTCGACGAAATCGGCAAGCATTATCGTGGAAACAACATGGAAAGTTTGTCGCAAAAGCGACGAAATAATAAAGTAGTACCATCGAAAGAACACCAAAAGCTCGTCGAATGTGCGACGAAATAGGCAAAACTGTCGTCGAAAGAACACCAGATGTTCATCGAACGTTCGACGAAATCGACAGAGTGGTGTGATGGCAACGCCGAAATATCATCGGAAGGGTGACAAAATGGGGATGGAGTTACGACGAAATCTTCATCGTAGCTATAGAAACTTCGTAGATGCTTTCTATTGATTCGTCGGCTGTTATCGTCGAAATTGCGATGAATCCTCAAATTTTTTTTTTAAAAAAAATATTATATATTCGTGGAAATTTACCATTGCGGAGACTGACGACTGATCATACATACAGACTGCATATTGGTTTGATGCTTGAAATGATGCATTTCTTATATTGAAAAGTGCATTACCTTATTGAGCTTCTCTTGTTTTGAGTATAGTTTAATATTCTCTACTTAACAAGGCCAACCACGTGATGGTGGAAGCTCATTTGCCCCTCCCCCCCTCACGTCACTCTCAATTCCCCATACCCAATCATATAACATTAATCATTGATTCATCCATTAATAACATATAACATTCATTCATTCATCCATTAATAACATATAACATTCATTAATTAACATATAACATTCATTAATTAACATATTCACATTCATTCATTAACATATAATAATCATTCTTTCAGTCTTTACATATTATCAAAAATATGGTTGTCATGATATGATTACAATCACTTTTTTTGTTTCTTTTTCAAAGCTACATAAAGCTGAAGTGGAGTATCATTTTCTAAATCAATATCTGTCCCCTTTGGATGTCTACCCTCTCCTTGTGATGATCTTAATGTACGCGTAGTTGTCTGCTCATGATGTGGACACCACTGCAAGGGGGATCTGCTGCAATAAGAAAGAAATGTTAAACTGATATGTTTTATTATTATTGTTACAAGTATTTCATTAATTAAAAGAACATTAGAGTGGTTCTCTTTACCTGATGGGTCCACATCATGTTCCTGAACTTTTGTTATAGACTCATGCTCAACATATTGAACACGCTCTAAATCCTGATCTGCAGTTGAAACATGAAAGGTTACATTAATTAATACACCAATTGAAATTAAATATGTTTAAGAGAACATGAGGGTGGTCCTCTTTACCAGATGGGGCCACATCATGTTCCTGATCTTCTCTATCACGATCATCGAACCGTTGATCACGGTCTACATGCTCTAAAGTTGAAACATGAAAGGTTACATTAATTAATACACCAATTTCAATTAAATATGTTTAAAAAGAACTTTAGAGTGGTCTTCTTTGATGAGACACATCATATTCGGTCTTCTCTGGCGATCATGCTCAACATGTTGATCACGCTCTACATGCTCCCACAAAATGCGGGATGCATGCCATGAGCCTTCATCGCGCGTTACGCTCCACCCTCGCAGGTGCATTCCAATGTCGTAATCGCGATTATATATTATCCTTTGCTTGAGTGTTTTAAAACAAATAGGCATGTAGTACTTTATGGTGGAAATTAATATTGAATAGATTGCACAAGTATTCAATTTTAAATAAAATTTATTGAGTTTATTTACGAGCGTGTTAGATGCAATGGAAGATTGTGCTTACCCAGTCAAGACTCTTAGGCGTTCAGTCACGACTCCATAGCCTTGCTGGAAGGAAATCTTCATGTCATCTTCTGTGGGAACTCTATTGAATTGAGAGCCCTACATTTTTGCATAAGGTCATGAATTTTGGCTACTGTAAGTTGTGATAAAGCCCAAAATTGTTTTCAAAAATATTATGAATTTGGATGCAATATTTCATTTATTGATACTTACAATTCATGACTAATTTCATATAACCACCAGAGCCAAGTTTGTGTTGCCTGTGCTTTTCTAGTCTTGCCTTTGTTGCCTTCAATGTGTCGGGCAGCCTATGAAAAGTTTGGAATACATTAGATTATGTAAAAAGAAAGAGTAATCAGTATATAATTACATTGTTGATAGTATCACACATAGCATACTACTTTTTTAAAAAAATTTAATGGCATTTCCATAGCATACAGACATTGAGAGCATATAAAATACAAAGTTCAATCCATGAATTATAGAAAATAGATATTTGTTGGTTATATTCATATCGTTGATTACATTGCACAAAACATACTACAACTACATAAATATTAAGGTAGGTAGCCAGGTTATTAAATGCTACATTTTCCATACATGTCTACCCAAGCATTTTATCAAACAGTTCATTTCCTCATTTCTATGGATAAAAGCTTAAAAAAGGTGCTTTCCAAAAAACTATGGATGCTTGGAAAAAATCTATCAAAGCATAATAGTAAGCAATAGCATAGACAATGTAGTGAACTGTTTCAAAAAATGCCGCAAAGAAATGTGGTCTCATGGTGATGGAATGCTATGACAATCCATATAAATTTGCTTGTCATGGCATTCGTTATGGCATTCCATCACCATGAGACCACATTTTTTTGAAGCATTTTTTCAAATAGTTCACTACCTTTTCTATGCTACCACATTTTTCATACATGTCTACCAAATAATTTTATCAAAATAAGTTCGAAAATGCCTTCATGCTATGGCTAAAAAATAAAACCTCAAAGCAGTTAACTTTGAACAAATATGGATGCTTGGAAAAAATCTAAAAAGCATAATAGTAAACAATAACATAGACAAGGCTGATTGAATTGTGATGGAGTATAGAATTATCCGGTTTCTTTTATTATTGGCTAGTCTTGTTTATTTGAGTGGTGCTTAGGGCTGGAGTTATTACTTTGTTTTCATAAACCCTTGGTTTTCTGTCTTTGGTATGGGTCTATTCTATCGTTACTTTTTGGAGAAGGTTTTTAAAAAAGAAAAAAACCTATGTCTCATTAACTCATCTAAGGCACGGACCCTTTTAATAAAATGATAAATGTGTTAATTGTTGGCCTCCTTTTATTTACCAAAGTATGAGTCAGGTTTGTGCCTTATGTTTTTAAAACAACCTTATGTCATCGAACTGTCATTGCCCTAAGCCGCATCCCCTTCCTCGGGTTTTTCCTCCTAAGTAATGTTTAATGTTTGTAGGGGTTATTTGATGGTTGTTGATCTCTCTTGAGATACATCTTGAAGCCCGCTCCACCGCATTTCCGCGATCCCCAACTTGAGCCGCCAGCGATATATGACGATAAGCCACATGTCGGGTTGTGATAGAAAAGAAAATAAAATGATTTAATAAATGCATAGGACTTTAGTGTGTTATCAAGTGGGTTACTTCATCGCTTTGGCCCGGTGCCGAGTATTTTATAATCAACGACGATGTTTTAATCTTGATGAAAAAGCTACTCAGTGAATAGGCCTTAAGACTGTCCCTTGTTTTACTTGATCGTGGTCACCAATGAAGAGATCAACGGTTGCCCGCTATTGTGCAATCCCAACTTGAGCAATCGCGATATCGTGGGCGAGCGCCACGTGTATCTTCCTGGCGCTGCATATAATGGTGGGCCTTGGGGATGATGTGGAAGGCGTTGTCAGCATTTTTAAGGAGGACCGTTCGATGATTTGACTGAAACAAGAGATCGATGGCGGAGATTTAAATCTGCATCAAATACAATTCAAGGCGTTTAAGCTGTATTCAAGTAGGCTTTAATGGCGGATGAGATGTCTATTGGCAATGTTCATAAAGTTCAAGTATTTAATTGTAGACTACTTTCACCACTAAGGCATTCAAGCATCTTCAAAGCAGTCCAGAGCCAGAGATAGAGCTTTCAAAAGCAATTTTGGCAAGAGTTTGATTTTCTGCAGAATGCAAATTTCCGTGAGTTGTTTTCTTCATCACTGTTCTGTCCGAATGTGTTTATTGCGAAAAGCTTTGCTGTGTTGATCAGGGTTTTTCTGAATTAAGATTTTAGGGTTACTATTTCTCTTGAATTGTGGGAAATTGCAAATTCTAATGTGTTTTCATTTTGAGTAGCACTAGTCTGTTCACAATTTGATTTTCTGAGAAGCCCTAGTTATTTAAAATGGCGCCAACAAAACACCATTCTGGCCATATTGACTACATGCATAGGAATCTGTATGATGATTTCCTTTACCAATTTCCCCAATCAACAAACGACAAGAATAGGGGTTTGGTTTTGATGAGAGGGACAGCCTTAGGTGAAGGGTTGAGATATAGAACCTACAACATTGTAGATGCTAGGGTACTAATGACGGGTTTAGAACTGTTTAGAAGATGGTATGGCCAGCGAAATGCAACTCATCCTTTTTCAAATGGTTGGAGGTATGATATGGGAAAGCTTGTAGTACCGAATGTGTTCCTTGATGTTGACCTCCTCCTGGCAGTGGCTGCGAGATATGATTGTGTCACAAGGGTTATAACGGATAATGATGGTGAGGTTTTACTGAATGTAAATGCAGATGTAATTCGGAGGGTTTTTGATTTGAGTGAAAATGGCTCATTGTTGGTCCAAATTGACTTGGAGGAGATGAAACAAGAGTATGTCAAGATTCAACCTTTTTTCAGATCAAAATTGCTTCCTCCTCATCTAGTCAGGGTGGGCAGTTCCACGATTCATATCAGCCCAACTGATCAGGAACCTTTCAGGTTAAATTGTTTTGCTGATCATTTCTTGGCAACCTTCTACTCACTTTGCCAAATTTTAGGTTTCAGTCCTAATACTGTGATGCCCATTGCCTATATGTTTATGGGGGCTCAGATTCAGCATCCCAATTTCTCTGTAGTATATGATTATGCTTCTTTCCTTGCTGAAAGAATGCATGAGGATTTGTTGAACTTATTTGCGGGGGACACTAGTGTTCCTTTCTTTTGGTACTTTGTGTTAATGCATATGTTCTTGTATGAGAATGTCGGCTTCTTCTCAGAGAAGATGGAATTGAGGCAAGAGGTAAATGGAGAAAGGCTACCAGTACAGGCCTGGAGTGCACATATGTCTTACAACAAGAGGGATGCTAGCTATGTGCAGTTTGACAACTGCTTTGCTTCTAGGCTCAGAGCTAGACTAATGGCAAATATGCCAAGAATTCCTAAGGATTTGCATGATTTCCTCCGGCCCAAAGCAAGAAGGCCTGAGTTAAAAGTATGTCATAATTGGGGTGACATCATTCCATACCCTGTAAGCACTATCTTAAGGGCTTATGGTTTCGAAGGAACCCCCCATATTCTTCCATACAATGTACCATCAAGAATGGGATTTGCAAAGTTTTTGTGGCAGCTGGGATGTGTCCATGAAGATAACTTGACAGGAAGAGGAAAAGGGACTTTGTTCCCTGATTATACTGTTGTCTCAGATTTTGTATTTTCCAAGGGTGGATGGATTTATTTTGATCAATTTTTTATTGATTACCATTTGAAGAATGGATCCGTAAGGCAGCATGATCCTAAGGGATTCTTTGCTCTATTTAGACAAAGAATCAAGGGTGGCAAATTTGCCCATGTTTTCAACTTTCCTAAAGATTTGATTAGGAATGAATTTGATTTGGGTAGGCAAGAATTGAATAAAGAAAAATGGATTGCCTATGAGAAATTGTTGGCCCTAGTACATAAGTTGGATCCGAAGTATGATCCATTAATAGAGTTCACTCCATTTCACAAAAGAATTGATTTCTTGATGAGTAATTTCAGAGAAATCATGAGCACCCTGAGAACCAAGAAGATAAACTTGGAGGTAGATTTGAAAATCTAGGGATTGGAGGTGAGGCCTGTGGAAGAAAGGCCAATTTGTCAGCTAGCAATTAATAGGCCCTTATACAGAAGAGAAAGAGATAATAGCAGTGATGAAGAGGTTGGAGACAGAAAAGGTAAACAAATAATGAAAGCCTTATCACAATCTGGCCAAGGGATTAGAAAGCATGGGGGAATAAAGATTGTGGATCTTGATTCACCACCTCAGGATGACCCTATGGAGCCACCACGAGAGCCAAGCCCTAAGAGGCAAATAATTGAGGAACCACAAGACACTTCGGTGGATGAAATAATTGTCACCGATTAAGACATGCAAGTTGGCACCCCTTCACCTCCTAAGCACAATTGGTGTTGACTGATATAGATATAAAAGGACAGAATGTTCAGGATGCAAGGATGCTGGCCTGCAAGGCATTCCTGGATGATGATGCCTCTGTGAAGACTCCTGTGTTCTTGCAGTTGGTCTGGAGGTTGAAACTTCAGGAATATCAAGACAAATGCAAGGAAAGAAGAGAAACAAGGCCTGACAGGTTTGATCAGGAAAATGATGATAAGGTCAAAACTGAGCTAATAGAGCAGTTCAAGAACCTCACCCCTAATGAAGGAAGGAAAATTGTGTCTCAAGCTAGTGTCCTACTTCTCCCTGAATGGGATATTGTTGATGCTGTAGCTTTTAATGCTATCATGCAATCAAAGCATCCTATGCAAGGCAGTGAGGATGAAGTCAATGCAGCACTACAAGACTCTACCTTTAGTGAGGAGTATGAAACTTTGGTGATATGGGCTTTAGCACCTCAGGGAAGAAAACCAAATGTAGTTGATCTCAGTCCAAATTTAAGGGGTGGGATCATCATCAAGAGTCTCTGAAACCTCAACAACAGAGGCCTCAAGCTTAACACTGAATGTGGCCAAATTGGCCCAGAAAATAGCTAAAAGAGATGAGGCTGAGAAGAAAAGCTTGATGGAGAAATATAACACAATGATTGGGGAGTATAGTAGGATACAGAAAAGAAATGTTGAGTTGCAGTATGAAGTAGATAGGCTGAGATATGGGCAGGTGGGAGAATCTTCCAGTGGTGGTGCTGCTAGAGCAATACCTACTGCTTCAAGGTCAT
>VDFB02297703.1:0-28023 GCA_007258455.2 Sequoia sempervirens
TATGAGTAATAACATGTAAAATCATCAATTTCAGTTCAACATTAGGGCATTTCAAAATTTTGGGGGAAAGGGAACATAGTAATGGACCTATCAAATGGGTAAGGACATATTTCATAAAATGTATATGGTTTATTGTAATGTCCTACTCAGATTCCTTCGATCATGTTTCTCATATCTTTAAGTTCTTGTGAAATATTGATGAGGTTGATATTGTTTAACATGTGGGTTGAATGTATGGGGTTATATGGATGTATTTTTGTTGGTTAAGAGGTATGTTTTGATAATGTGGTGTAAGAATGTCAATTGAATGTTGAATATTTTATTGTGATATGGTTGAGTTGATGTATTGATAATGGGTTGGGTTAGAGGTATATTTTGTATTTTTGGAAAAGATGTGTAAAATATTAAGGGGTGGGAAAGAATTTTGTGTGATGTTGATGAGTGGGTTGGATGTTTGTTGTATAAAATTTGTGGATTGGTTTAAAGGTGGTTGAGGTGTGGAATGATGTGTGCTAGAGTGAAATACTCTTCATGTTATGGTGAATCTAAGTTGTGTGGAAGGGTTGATTTGAATTGGTTGTGAGATGGAGGTAGATTGTAGTAAATCTTGTAGAATTTTTATTGCATGTGGGTTGTTGAGGTTGTATGAAAAATTAAGGGGATGTGATTCCCATAAGTTGTCTAAATTGTTGGTGGTTGGTGTGGTTGTTGTGGATATGAGTTGCTTTATGTCAAATTTTGATGGAATTTTGATCTCATTTTGGATTAATTCTAACAAGAAACAATCTTGGTCTTCTTTCATAAATTTTTCCATAAGTTCTTGATTTTGGGGATTTTGTGCAAATTCATGTGTTCTTGGTGAATATTTGATTTGTATTACAATACTTTCATCCTTGTTTTGTCTTTGATGGAATGTTGGTTGGTATGTGATTTCTCATTGTGATGTAGCATTTATATATTTAGGAGGCATCCCCTTTGTGTAAGTGTTTGACTCCATTAATCTTTTGGTTTGTGACCTTGTAAGTCGCATGCAATGGTAGACCTAGTTGTGTTTGTTTTGGTATGTGGATGTTGGTTTGATGTTGAATTGAAGTATATTTGATGTTAGACTAAGGGATGTCTATATCAAATTGAGGGTGTGGTTTATGTCTAAGTTTCTAATGTTTGTGTAGCTTTAGTTGGTGTGGATGTTCAAAAGATTGGATGTGTATTTTTAGAATGTTTTGAGACGATAGCTTGGGTTTGGGTTTAAAATGTTTTAGACTTTATCTAATAAGTTTTGATTTTTTTGAAATAATGATGTTTATGGAAGACTAATAGGTGATAATGGATATAAAATCAAAGTTGAATTAAGTAAATCTAGATCCTTGATGATTGGGGATGATTTAGAATTTTATTCTTTTATTACTTAGGATAGGAAAGTTCCTAAGAAAAATTGGATGAGGATTTTGGAATTCACTAACTTAGGAATTTCCAAGGTCCTAAGCTAATTTATCCAAGTTTGATTAAGGATAACTTAATATACAACTTAAGATAGAAAATTTATTAACAAATATATAGGCTAGAGATTAAGGATAGAGGATCTAGACTTGACTCTAATCAAGTTTGATTTTGTTTTGAGTTTATGATTTTAGATTTTGGATTTGATTTTGGATAACAATGGTTGATAATAGATGTATAAGTTGGACGAATTATTATGGATGGAATTTTTTTAGATTTGTATCTATAGTCTAAGTCCAAAGAGAAAGGTTATGTATGTGGATGTGAATGATTAAATGGTACTTGTACAAAACTTTGGATGTTTATGGAGTTTTGAAATGATTATGAATATTTAAAAATATATGATGGAAAATTATGACTATGGTTGAAAATAAGGGTTTGGAAAGGATTTTGGATGTTTATTGAGGTTTGTGGGGGTTTTAATCTAAGTTTAAATTAGACTAAGGTTGATTTAAGTCTAAATGAAGTGGGTGATGTTGGAAATATGTGTTGTCATTGATGTCAACTCAAGATGTGTTTCCATTTATTTCTATTATATGTGTTGAAGATTGTATAATACTCTGGAGATAGTTGTTATACAAAGATATTTGCTAGTACAAGACAATAGTGCAATATGAGGTAGAATGGTGATCATTTTGATGTCTATGTGTGATGTGGATGTGGGTACACTTGTTCCAATATTTTTCCTACAATCTAATTTTATATCATTCCTATTTGGTGTACCACACATGGAGATAAGGTTTAAAAGTTTTGCTAAGGAATTTATAGTGTATACTCTAAGACAAAGTCATGCTATTTTGGTCTACATCTCTCCGTAGAGTAAGCTTTTTCCATTTGGTTCAAAAGATAATTTGGTCAAGGTGTGAATGTGTTATATCCAATAATTTAAGTCATTACACCTTGTATAGTGAAAGTTATAAGTGATTGAGTTTTGATATGTGCTCTGGAAAAGTAAATTGTTGATGAAGGCTTAATGGAATGCTTTGCATTACTTCAAAGTGATAGATAAGGTTGTGTGGACTTGAGGATATGTTTAGAGAGGTATATGGTTTCATCCTTGTAATTCTTAGGTGGTTTTAGTGTACAATGATGTAATATCCTAAGTATTGGAGTGTTACAGTCTATTCGGATGCTTTGTTTTCATCATTCCAATATGTTTTTCTTCTTGCGCTAGCACTTAATGTGTTGGAAGCTTTGCAACATGAGAATGAAGTATGGATGGTTGTGTTGGTTGTTCCTATGTTTTCATTGATGTCAACATGGTGATAACTACATGGTGATAACTATATGGGAGGTTTGATTGGTTTACCAGAAGTTGTTCTCTACTGGTAATACTCCTTTATGATGGATTAGTGTGTTGGTATTTGAGTTTAGAACTCACCGCAAGATTTGATATGAATCCAATCTCTTAACCATGTTTTATTGACTCATTCAAACTGTTATTTCCTAGATCTTGAGATGTCTTTTGCTATGAACAAAAAGTTATCTTTGACAGATTTTAACTCTGTAACCTACTATTGTTATATGTGAAGTATATTGTGTGGGAGACTCCACATTCTACTATAGTGAACATTCTTATACTGTGGTTTTTCTAATAGTCTCTTGATTGGTAGTATGATGGGAAACTAATGTGTTCTTAGATCCAGAAGGTGTATGCTTTGAGGATTATATGTTGGTTTGGAGAATTGTGTTTTAGTCTTGGCTGACTCAGCGAATGCAATATATTATGAAGACTAATAGCCTACTTGGAATAATGCACTACATGGATAAAATGTTCAAATCTTATATGGTGCCAACGAAGAAAGGTTTTGATTATTTTGTGTTCATCCAACTAGGCCGACCTAATTGATGAATAAGATATACTTGTATATATATAAGAGAGAAGCAAGAGAAAATGTATTAGTATGTGTGTGTGCAAGCAAGTGAACAAAGGAGAAGATTAGAGCCTAAATGCTTTATCAGTAGTACAGATTTGTTAAGCGATGCAGTACTTTATATTCTGAGCTTCAATGAAACTGAACCCTGCATATTGAAGGTGTATTCTATCAGTTCATTCTTTTAGCAATGAGCCACTATCATTGTATCTTGGCAGTGAGCCATATTTTGTACTCAGGCTATGAGCCTTTTACGAATAGTGAGTCCTGGCAATGAGCCACGCAATATTTTGTATCTAGATATAATATATTGTGATTTAACCCTCACCATGGTTTTTCCCATTTTGGGTTTTCCACGTAAAAATCCTGGTGTTCATGTGTATGATTGCATTGACTTGTTTCTATGTTTTCTCTTATTGATTAAGTCAAAATTGTGATAATGATTAAGTGTATTTTATTATGGGTTTGTAGAATACTGATTCACCCCCCCTCTTAGTATTTCGGATGTTCAACAATTGGTATCAAAGCTTGGTTCCTCAGAAGAAGCCTAATAGCTTGAGGAAGGTCCCAAAATTTCAACATGAGAAATGTTTTCCTTCGAAAATAGTCTCTACTGAATTTTCAAAAGAAATGGAAGCCTTGAAGGACAAGTTGATCAAAACAAATGAGCACATTGAAAAGATACAAATTACAAGTATGGATGCATGCGATCTGTTGACTAAAGGAGAAGAAATTATCAGTAGTCTGCTGGAACAATTGGATGAAAAGAAAAGAATTGAAGAATGTCAAAAAATTGAAATTCAAAAGAAGATGGATGAATGTGCAAAGCTTGAAGTAGAAGAAGAAATCCTGAGATCTAATCTAGAAAGGGAAAATATTTGTGAAGAAAAATTTACGATAAGCTTAGTGATGCTTGATGAATTGATTACCTCTCAAAGACTGGAAATGGATAAGAGTGTTTTAGGGTTTGAAGAAGGTCAGAGTTCTAAAGCAAAGTAATTCACTGGTAAGAAGATGTGGTACACAAATAGACAAATCAAGGAGCAAAGAAGCAATTCTAGAAAAATTCCTGTCAAACAACATGATGCAAAAAGGTATTTATCCTTGAATGGTGTTTGTCATTCCCGCAAGAAATTTGGTAATAAGGAAAAGGACTGCAAAAGTAATGTGAATGATTCTAAGGGAAAGAAGAATGGATATAAAGATAGTTTATTGGATAAAAGGGAAAATGGAAAGAAGAATGTTACTTTCTATAAGTTTACAAAACCAAAACATCTTGGTAGTAACAGCGGAAGAAAGAAGAACATATATCTGGCGAAGAAGAATGATCAAACCTTTAATCTAGAAAAAGCAAGAAAAGAAATGAAAAGGATTTAGAGAATGGAATCATCAGTCTTATCTGTGTCGACCTCCGGTAAAGATACTCCCGTCAATTTCTAAATAAAAGCAGTGGCTAAGGGGGAAAAATCATCAAAAAATCTAATAAACCCCCTCATTGGTACTTGTGCCATATCATGACAAAAGTATATTTAATGTGGTCACAAGATTAAGGTATTTTATCAGTCGCATGTGTGAAGAGTGGAGTCTGTAGAATCTAAAAGAATAAAGGCATACATAGTTTTCAAGGCAATCTACCTGCAAGTTGAAACATTTATTGCAAAATCATTCAGAATGAAAGGAATAAGTTCAGATAAATTTAAAGGCCTATGTATTTTTAGAGAAGCGTGCAAACGAAGTTTAGAAGGGAATTTAGAGTTTTAGAATTTGAAGAAAATAACAGACGAATTTGAAGTGAGCTCTGGAAACAAGACGTCTATACATTTCTTGGTTGAAATTTTTTAGAGGTATTCATGTTTGCACAATCTTTCACTTTTATTGATGGATAATTCAAAGATTGTGAATTGTACGGATAAAACTAGGTTCAAGAGATATATGAGGAATTTATTGAAAGAGTTTTTTGGTGCATTCTCTTGCATCCCTCTGAGAGTGTTCCCTACAGAAGATATCTAAGATATCTATGCATTTTTTTACAGTAAGATTGAAGAAATATCATCAGTTCAGTTGAATGTGCTTTGGGAAAATGAATTGAAAGAGAGCCATGATGCCTACAGAGTATTAGTTGAGAAAAATTTGGACGTTTGGAGGAAAGTTCCTTTTTTTGAATTTGAAAAGAAGTATATTTGAATGGTATTGAGCAGAATTCATGATGAATCTTTGTGGATTAATGAGGCACATCTAGTCACCAGAGAAGCAATTAGAGATGTAATTGGTTTATGTTCCTTTGGATTGGTTCCTAAACTAAATACCATGAATGAGAAAGAAATAATTGAGGTTACAGGTGTGAGTTCTAAAGGAAAAGAGATTGGTTTGAGATAAATTGTTGACTGACAATAAGGTATGATGTTATGGTCATCGATCATAAAGTTTGTATCCCTAACAATGACTCTACAGTTTCTACTATTGCAGTGAATATTATTCTTGATATGGTAATAAGAGGTATGGAATATGACTTGTGTGAACTACTTCACATACATCTTTTAAAGAATTTAAAGGAGATCAAGAAGATCAGAAAGAATACTTTTCGGTATGAAAATTTGGTTGTTTGTCTACTCTTTTACTTTTTGAAAGAGTTACTGGTAATAGGAAGGTTAGAATGGTCAAATTCAAAGCCTACTACCTATCAAATCAAGAACTTCATGATAAATCTTAGTAGTTTGGATGCACGAGAATCTTCCCTTGTTGCATTCTTTGGAACATTTCAAACGAGGATGAACAAAAGGTCTAGGATTCTAGTAAGTGTTGTAGAAAGATACTTTAGAAGCATAAATTTTATTGTGTCTACAGATTTATGTCACATGGAAGTAGTTGAATCAAGGTTAGTTTGGATATCTGAATTGGATTATGAAGTGTCAGAAGCTAAAATTGATAAATATGCTAAAATTCTCTTGGAAATCCCTAAGCATCTCAATGAAGAAAGTACCTCTGGTAACGAGATCGGAACACGGAAGAAAAGGAAGAGTGTAGTGAAGCTAGAAGGTGCAGAAGAAATTAAGCTTGAACATGAGCATGAAAGAATGAATATTTAGAGAGCTTTGGAAGATTTGTAGAAGGTTATTCTTTATGCTAATTTTGATTCATCTATTTTTGTTGTGGAGAATCTTTGTGGCATGATTAATTATTTGAAATTCTACATCTTCGGACTTGAAATGTTTGTTGGAATTAGGTCTAATAAAGAAGATTTGAATGATATCAAAGGAAAATTTTTGAATGCACACAATTGAATAATGAAGGAATTGGAGAGTGTACAAGGTTGTGAAAAAGAGGCACAGGAACTACTTTCATTTTGTCTAGATTGGTCTAGAAATACATTGGATATGAGAAATGAAATAAGGATGAGTGAGTCTTGACTAAGCACTCAGGTAGATACATACAAGTTAGTAGAAGATAAAGATAATCAAAGGCAGTCCTACATTGTGCAGCTTTAGGATAAATTATTCTCTCTGGAGGATCGAAGGATAGATGTTATCAAGAAGTTTGTGGCACTCAGAGACATCATTAAACTTAGACATACTTTTGTTTCTAGTGCTCTTGGTTGTATTGGTGAATTATCATAAATCAATCTTACTCCCAATACTTTAACAGATCAATCTATAAGGAATAGTAAAGTGATAAGGAATATTAATGTTATGACTTCTCAATCCTTCTATGGTTATTGCTACACATGCAACAAGTTTTTTCATAGGTTTATTGATTGTAGATCTAATGTGAGAAGAAGTAATTATGCTCCAAAAACTAATATTATATGCTACAATTGTAATAAACCCAGACACATTGCAAGGTTCTACAAGGAAAAGAATGCAAGACCTTCAACACCTCAAAATAAGATTGAATCTACTCAACAAAAGAAGATAATGAATAAGGAAAGGCAGAAAAAGGAAGAAAGTGAAGCAAAGAATGAATCTATACCTCAGCACAGTGTAGATAGATCCTCTGGTAACTGAAAAGAAATTATTGGCTCAAGGGGAGCTACAATTGCAAAAGTTTTTTCAAACCCTTGTAAAGCATATGATGTTGAATTCTTCAGCATAATGGTTAATGGTGATATAGATTTTTTTCTCAAGGTTCTGGATCAAATACACTCTTTGCAAAAGTTTTTTGAATGATCATGGATCCCTATGATATATCAGACAATAAAAATTTGCTTGTGTCAAGAACTGAGAAATGCATTTAATGCAAAGTGACTAGAGTTGGTGTGAAGCATATTTAGTCCCTATTTGATCAAAATTGATTGCATTTGAAAGATAACAAGTGTATGCAAGTACTAAGGAAGAGAATAAGGTTTTCAACATATTGTGTACAAACTAGGTAATGATAGTATTCACAAGTATTTCTCTGTTTTACTTGTAAAACCCTAGAATTTATAAAGTGCTAACATGGATACACCAATTATCATTGATGTTGTTGAGAATCCAAGGCCAACATTTAAGAAACATCCAGACATATCCATTGTGACTGACAAGGATGGAGCATTCTCTTGTGTTCCCATAAATGTGTTGCATTTAGAAGATGTCTGCATCCACATTTAGTTATAGATAAATGAGTACAAACATCTAAATATGGAAGAGTTCAAATACAATCATCTCTTGGGTGATGATTTTCAACTCAATCCAGAGTATGCAAATGTGGAAGCAAAAGGTTTAGATGTATGGAAGGTTTTCCCCAACTTTTGCTTTGAAGATGAATGGGTTAGAATTACCTTGAGTCAGATTCATGAAGATATCCTTTGGCATGGTCAACCCCACCTAATCATAAAGGAAACTATTAGGGTTGTGACTAGATTATGTTCCATCATACCTATGTTGGCACTAAAGGATGTAAATAATGAAGAATTTATGAATCTTACTGGAGATAAATTTGAAAAAATAACCCTAACTTTGGATGACATATCTAACTTAGGGGTCTAATATGCCACAATGGGTTGCATATAAGATTTACTACCCAAATAGGGAAGGATCTGCTATCACCACTGTCATCTACACTGCTCGTCAGATGGTGAAGGAAAGAATTATAATCTTTGTGAGCTCTTGAGGTAGTAGTTGTTGAAGAATCTATAGAGAACTAAGGATTCACTCTACAATTTTTGGTATGGCACTTTGATTATTTTCCTTATGTTTTATTTCACGAAATCAATGTCTGGTTTGAAGAATGTGGTTTGCAGAAATGATATTTATGTTGTACAATAGATTAGGAATTACATGCATAGCTTTCTAAATACTAAACAATGTGACACAATGTTTTGAGGTTTTTAAAAACATTTTGAAATGAAATACAGAAGAGGAATAGTATACCCTCACAAGTTCTTGAGAGATATAAGAATGAAATCAATTTTATGGTGGATAAAGACAATTGTTATATGGAGATAATTGAACCTATAACTTCATGGATGACAAAGTTTCCCTATGAGGTCTTTGGATCTGACTGGATTGCATATGTTGATTTTTTTCTCAACAAACCTAGGGATCCCTCTATTGAAAGGTTTGGCACATATGATGAGATAACCAATAAGAAAATCAAGAAAAAGGTAGAAGAAAAGGTGGAGAAGTTTCCAAATGTGGGGAATATGGCACGTCTGAGTTGAAAAAGGCTTTTGGTACTCTTGAGGGTCCTATGAAAGGAACAAAAGCTCCTAAAAGGACAAGTAGATTTCCCTATGTCTCTGTTATAGCTTTCAAACCAGTTCAAACACCTCCTAGCAAAAGAATGATTGCTACTGTAGCACCAATGCAAACTAAGACTACTAAAAGGAAGAAGCCTAGACCTAAGCAGTAGGAAAAAAGAGGAGAAATTAATCTTGTGAATGTGGTTGATAATTAAGAGGATGAAGAAGAAGAAGTACAATCTTTTATTTTGAGGAGAGGGGTAAAAAGAACAAGACAAGGAGAAGAAGAAGAACTTCCTTACAGAGGAAGAAAGGAAAGGAAATTGTTGAGGAGAAGACTAAGAATACTCCTTCAGACAAACATGACCCTCTAAATTTTGGTGCAATATACAATGGAATTGTTAAATATGGTCTATTGGATTATACAATGGAGTTGCATTTAGATGTCTCTTCAGAAGGAAACAAGACAATTGAAAAATAAATCATTGAATAAATGTTGAAGAAGAACATTCCCTTCAATGGTATTGTTTACAAAGCTCTAGATAGACTTGATGAGGCTTTAAGACAAAGAAAATAAGATACCATAAAGGTTGATGAAGAGCTAAAATTGCAAGCAATTAAAAAAGTTGGGATTCATTTTTCCCAAGAAGAAAAAGAGATGATTGTCTAAACACAAGTCAAGGAGCTTTGAACTAAAAGAAGAATAGATTTGTTGATGAGTATGGATGAAGATGTCAAGAGGAAGATTCGGAGTGAAATTGGAGAAGATATATAGAAAATCATTAATGAATTCAAAAGTGGATTTGATGTTGATTCACAAATGTATGATAACGATGTTGAAACAAATGCACAAGTGCCTCTAGATGAACAAAAAGTTGAAAATATACCTCCTTTAAAAGATACAAATGAGAAAAACATATCTGGTCAACAAGGACCCTCTAGATTGCAAGAAGAAGAAGGTGTCTCTGGTGTGCATAAAATAAAAGAAGTCTTCAGCATAGAGATAGAAAAAGAAGAAAAGAATGAAGAAGAAAAAGAGAGAAAAATGAGGAAATTGCTCCATCGAAGAATATTGGTGTACAAGGTGCAGGAAATAAAGGTGAAGTGGGTGTCCCTCCTCTGGGGAACACCAATTTTGGTAAAGAGCATAACATTCCTCCTATGAAGAATTCAGAAAATGATGAGCAGATGGGAGGGGATAATCCTAAGATAGTGTAGGATGCAAAAAAGAAGACAGTTGAGAAGCAAGATGCTTCTATAGGTCAAGGTTCTTCATCGTCTTAATCCTTTAAGGACTTATTGACTTTGCAGATGCAATTTCAACCTATGGTGACACCCCAACTTTTGTAAATTCCTACTCATGAAGGAAAAGTTGACTTGTCAAACATTTCTCCCCTTCATAAGCTACAACTTGGAGATATTGTGCATGCTTCTACAAGGAAGGAGATTCTACAAGAACATGTGAAGAAGAGTAGACTAATCAATGATGTTGTGAAGATCATTTAGGATGGTTTACCTGAGGTAACCATAGATGCTTCCTTGCCTCCGAAATAGAAATTGAAGCTTTTTATGGATTATTTTAAGGATCATTCTTCACACATTTAGCAGAAGGCAGAGTAAGAGGCCTTGAAAAAGATAAAAGATAAAATAATGGTTCACGTATTTGATTAGTGTTCCAATGCACACACAAAAATTACAAGAGAATATGAAGATGCTTAAGAATTGTGTGGATGAAGTTACTACCCTTTATCAATTTTTTTAAAATGGCCAAGCTCCACCAAGAACATCAAAGGTCAGATTGACTCCATTGAGTCACAAATTACTCAATTGGTTGAGACATATAATTTGTCAAAGGATATGGATCAATAAGAGCTCAAATAGAAAATCTTCATGTGTAGTTGGCATTGCTTTAGAACCAGAGAGAGAAAATGAAGAAATAGTTTGGTCAACTAAGGGAAGCAGTCAACTTGAGACTTGCTTCATTATCTGGGTTGCTTGCTGGAGTAGAAAATATTGATCAAAAGTGGAAGTCTTCAAGTAGTATGGATGAGGCTGGGGATTTATGCATGCACTTTGAATGTTAGAACCACATTCTTTCCTCAGTAAAACAAAATTGGGTTGTAAATCTGGCACACCTAAAGTTAATCTACAAAAAAATTCTACCTTCTAAGGAAGTTACAAAGATGTAGATAAGACAATTTTGTCTTTGTAAAGTTTTACGAAAGATTGCAATATCTTTTTGGGGTTTTGTTGAAGATATTTTATACATAGCATCTATTTTGGGGAATCTCCATCTCAGGGGAAGAGTTTTGATAGAAATCATACAATAAGGGGGAGTTCATATAGTTTTTTGGGTTGATATAAGTAGAAGATAATATGCCCTTTTCCCTTGATGTCAAAGGGGGGGAGAATTCTTGTAGATATATGTGTGTTGCCATCAATGAAAAGGGGGGATATTGTTGGTAATATTTGTTATCATTGACTTCAACTCAATATGTGTTTCCATTGATGTCTATTATATGTGTTGAAGATTGTATAATACTTCGAAGATAGTTGATATACAAAGATATCAGCTAGTGCAAGACAACTATGCAGTATGAGGTAGAATGGTGATTAGTCTAATGTCTATGTGTGATTCGGAGGTGGGTACACTTGTTCCAATATTTTTCCTACGTATATACTTTGATATCATTCCTATTTTTTGTACCACACATGGAGATAAGGTTCAAAAGTTTTGATAAGGTGTTTACAGTGTATACTCTAAGATAGAGTCATGGTATTTTGGTCTACATCTCTTCACAAAGAAAGATTTTGTCTTAAAATTTAGAAGATAATTTGGTTGAGATGTGAAGGTGTTATATCAAATAATTCAATTCATTACACCTTGTACAGTGAAATTTATATGTGACAGAGTTCTAGTATGTGCTTTGGCAGATTAATTATTGATGGAGGCTTAATGGAATGCTTTATATTCCTCCAGAGTGATAGATATGGTTGTGAGGAATTTTGGATATGTTGAAAGAGGTATATGGGTTCATATTTGTAAGTATCGAGTGTTTTTGGTGTACATCAATGCAATATCCTAAGTATTGGAGTGTTACAGTCTATTTGGATGCTTTGTTTTCATCAATCCAATATGTTTTTCTTCTTGTGACAGCACTTAATGATCAGATTCTTCAGAAGATGGTTGAAGAGGTATCATGCATAGACTACAATTCTCACATCTTGGTCTACATAATGCTTTTGGTTTCTCCCTATTGGTGAAAAGTTGAATAGTTGGCAGTTTTGGTGGTTTTTTCATTGTCTAGGCTGACAATCTTGTATCCCTCATTTGTGGTTGGTCCTAATTAACTAATTTTTCTTTGGGGGATTTTTTGAGATTCACTTTGGTCCTATTGTGTCATGTTTTGGTCTACAAATCATTTTCTCTTCATAATGTATATGCTTGGATTTGACCTATGTTTCATCTAAAGATCATCTTGGAGATGACCTAATTGAAGTTTTGAGTTGTTGTGTAGGGTATTTATAGAAGAAAATTTCCATTTGTAAAGGTAACTAAGGACGGATAATTGATAATTATCAGCATGTTGAATATGAAGTGTGTGAAGTCAATATGATGGAGTGATTGTGAAAAAAATGGACTACAACATTAGCATATATTAGATGCTTTTTTATAGCAATTCATGTTCATGTTTTTCATTATAATTTTTATGTATCCTACTCTAAGATAGTGACCCTCAGCAAGTCCTTCTATCTTTCCCTAAGGTTGTACGCCTTAGTCTGCAAGTCTTTAGGCAATGAACCTTAAACAACATGACAATCTTTGTAAGAAATGAGCTTCATATATTGTGAGTTAACTCTCACCGTGGTTTTTCCCTCATTTGGTTTTCCACATAAAAATTTTGGTGTCCTTGTGTGGTGCATGTTTTTCATTTTAGCTCTTCTTTTAGTTAATGTGTTTTGATGTTTAATCTACAAATGCAAATCTTTAAGTTGTATTTTATGTTGATTCACCCCCCCCCCTCATCACTTTGATGTGTTCAATAGATGAAGGGATGTGTTTATGGTTGATGGAAGGTTGACAATCGATAGATGAAAAAAAATAGATTAGTTTACTGATTACTATAGGTTTACCTATGGTCACCATTATTGAGGTTTCAACTTGCAATTTTTTTTTTTGGAGTCTAATTATTTGGACTTAGGGTGAAATAGCACAAGCACTCAACCACATGGAAATTTTTTTTGAGATAGTGTAGGAATGGATTTGTGAGCAAAAGTGTTGATATGCAAGGGTGTTGAAGGGGAATCAAAAGCACTAAAACAACAAAAATTTCTATAGACAAACATAGGCACTAATCAATGCAAAAAGTTAAAGGGCTAAGAGAAACCACTAAAATAATGAAAATGCTAACTGATAAGACTATTTGAATTGATAAATCTTAGTTAAGTTTGACTTTTGGAAATATATTTGCAAAAAATAAGACACAATGGATGAATTGACTTTCAAGGTACAAATGTTGAATGGATTATATTGGTTAACACATGAAAATATGTCAATCACTTGAGCACATTCCCCAAAATTATTCAATTAGGTGTGTTAACTAGTGTGGGCCCATAGTAGAAATTAATCTATTAAAACCTTCTACTGGTAAATGAATAGCTAGGAAAAGCTGCATACAAGTGAATTCCCTTGCCAAAGGTGGCCAAAAGGTATTACCTTAGCTAATTATACCTCACCACCTAGAGATTCATTATGATCAACTTTGGGCTATGATATGCATCCATTGCACCACACTAGCAATGGTTGAAAGGTCTTATCTAGGCTACACAAGTTCTCTAGGGGAGTCCTAAAAATACCACAAGGGTATGTGAGACCCAATCCATGAATACTAGCCTATCTACAAGCCTAGTATGGGAGCCAAATAAAATATTGGGCCAACCCTTCACCTTGTGTCCTAAATCACCAAGGGCCCCAAGGATTTTTCAAACATTGTGTAGCTATATTGAGGTACAAATTTGGTTCCCCCTTTTATATACATTATCTTAACATGTGGTTGAGGTCATCCCTTGGGGTGGTGAAATCCCCAAGCAAGCCTCACAATGGGAAAGGTTACTACTAGGTGTTTTTGATCACCCAAGATCACACAAAGCGAAAGGGGAGAGAATACACACAAACTAGTATTCCTTAGGATTTAATCTAAAATAAATAAGAGAGTGCAATTTTTTATCCCCAAGATCACACTAGGCACAAGGCTTGAGCATACGCCAATCTCAAACTCTTCAAACACAAAAAATAAGATTCATTAACCCTCTAATATAAGTTTAATGGGTAGATTATTGAAAAATAAATAAACCTTTGATAATCAAACCTACATCAAATATGTTAGTATTTCTGTTTCTAATCTTGGGCAGGTGTGAGACAATTGTATAACTTGTTAGTAACCTAAAAGGTTAGCCCACAAACCAAAAATATAAATAATTTAAAGTGGAAACAATGAAAACGCTAAATGAAATAATGCAAATGTTAAACATCACATGTGTTATTGCATAGAGCATAGGTGTTGATCCAAAAACAAAAAAATATATAAAAAAAATATACTTGAAATGCAAAAGCACTACTCCATAGGGTGAAGGCACTAATCTACATGGCACAAGTTCTAATCTAAAATTTCTCCAAGAAAAGGTTAGTGTTCTATAAAAAACCAACAACATAGAAAAAAGGTTTAAAGTATGTTAGCCAAAAAGAAAATTGAAACTAACTAAAAACATTAGCCAACATATAAAAAATAGAAAGAATAACTAAAATAAATCTTACAAAAAGAATAGAAACATAAGCACTAATCCATAGTGTGGAAGCGTTATTTAGTTTGAAGGTGTTAAACCAGTCATGAGTTAAAGTGATGCATCCTAGACTCACTTGATTTTCTCTTGAAGTAGTTGATATGTGGATTTCTCTCAAAATTGCAACATAACCTTGAGGAATTGCATGATTTTAGATGTATTTGGACAACATAAACTTAGCTCAAATTGGATGATGAAATTGGAGAGACAAGGATTTAATTTATTTATTTTTTTGAATTTATGGAGGGTTGAGATGCATTGTGATATGGATGGATAATATTGATTGATAATATTGAGGCATTAGCCTTGTGACAAGTTTTAGGGCCTCTTTATTGTTTCATTAACTTAGTGGTACAGGTAGACACACAATTCATAGGTTGGCTTCCTAACTAAACATTTCATCGTCTATGAGAGGCTTTATTAATTATCAACTAGGACTTCGTAAGCTTTTGACAGTGTTGGCACTATATGTGCATTCATGGATTCTAACACGACCTATATCAATGAGTGTAGGTGATTTACACTTGTACAGAAAATGATAAAAGTTGGAAAAGGAAATGAAACATTAAATGGAAAAATAGGGAAATAAACATAAGTTGTTACTTGTGCTACGGGTACTTATCACTTAAGAAAGTGACTACTAACTTCTAAGACAGGACCGCGACTAATCACTCCAGGAGTATGAAACAAACAATTAAGCTACATAATCCAACTCAACTATAGAATCATATTCATGAATTCCTCATGCATGGAACTAGAAACTATCTTAATTCAGTAATGCATGAATTAATCTAATAATAGAAAAGAAAGAGTGGATAGTAGTACCTCAAGTGTCCCTTGCTTGAGTTTTTTCCTCCACAATAGATGTCAACACTTACTACTTAATCAAGAAATTATAACATTGAACTAACTCCTTTATTGCATTGCAAACTTTGAACTTTGACAAGAATCTACTACAAATTTCGCATTCAGCAATACATATTTATTATTAAACTAATAAAAAAAACTAAAATGATCTATTACCAACTAGTAACTGGCAAAAACTTAGATAACTAACTAGATTTACTCCTCACAACAGATCCCACTATATAAGGTCTGTGAGGAGTCTTATTCATCCTAGGACTGAAAATAGAACAATAATGTATTTTTCCACTATCCCTCAAAGATAGGGAGAGGACTTAGTCTTTGTAATATAAAACCATAATTAAAAAGTAGAAGAGAAATTAAATTGAAACTCTACCCTAATGGTTAACCACCATGACAGAGACGTGTTTCATGGGGAATGTCATGTCATTGGTTAACCTACTCAAATCAGAATCCTTCCTACCATTTTAGTGCTTATGGTGACTCATGATTAACTATTCAATGGTCACCTTCATTCTTCTCTAGAACTATCATGATTTAATCATTCTGACCTTTCCCTTGTAACTGTTTGTGGTCCCTTATGTCGTGAGCTATAAATTTAGTTGTTGCAGGTTATAACTCTTCTAGTTGTAAGTTGTTAGTTTTATCCTAAGGCATACAAATCATTAACAATCATAAATTAATTATATAATTATGGTGAATTTCATGAACATCCATACATTCACACATACAAATATCAACATATCATATTTGAATTTCCACATACTTAAAGTCTAGTTTAAAGTACATAAAAATTATAAAACATGTATAAGTCTTAGGAATGTCTGTGAAACTTGGTAGATTGAAATGATAAAATATATAAACTAATGAAGGAAATCTATCCATAAATTAAGCCCATCACTTCCCCCTAGCTACAAAATTGTTTGTCCTCAAGAAACTTTTAAGGTTGGAGGTTATATTGTAGAGATATCTCCATGAATCAACCACAATGTCAACTCCCTTGACCTACTTCAGATAATAGCCTTTTGAAATGAGAGCTTCGCTAATCTTTTATTTTCTGATACTTCTTCTTCTCCTCATTTCTTCCTTATCTAGTGTGGTACTAGAAATAGGAGGATAGGAGGGTGAAAGACAAGTGGAAATTGTAAGGCCTCTACTAATGCCCAATCATCTTGGTGCTAGACACACAATTTAGAGGAGTTCCTAGCTAAACAATTCACTAAACCCTTGTAAAGACTTTTGTTTGACCTATGCCTAGGAGCTATTGTAGGTTGGGGATTGAGGTTGTTTCATGATGATGGGCTTAATTTATGGCTAGTTTTCCTTCATTAGTTTATGTATTTACCATTTCATCTACCAAGTTTCACAAAAATTCCAAAGATTTTATACATCTTTTTACCTTCCATGCACATTAAACCAAACTTTAGTATGTGGAAATACAAATATGATATGTTGAAATTTGTATGTGTGAATGTATGAATGTTCATAAGATTTAGTATGATTATATGCTTAAATTATGATTGTTAATAATTAACAATTAGAGATTTGTAATATTTTGATGATGTTGGCATTGCATGTGCACTCATGGACTCTATACGACCTATATGAGTGAGTATAGGTAGTGAAACCTCATAAAATTATGGTTTAGGGGTTTTTTTCTTAGGACATAGAACAATCAATTTTCCTACAAGTTTCACTCAAGGAAACCTTAGAGATCTCAATCAAGGGATGGAATGAGGGAAAAAGATCTATAATAAGGTGTCTTGGGGTGTGAAGAAAGGTCTAAAGGGTGTTCACCACCAAGCTAGGGCTTGGAAAGACAAGGAATATAAATGATATGCAAGACTTAAGTAAATGACTTAGAAACGAATTCAAATTAGAAAAGTAAATTGAGAAAGTACAGAGGTGCACCTAGAAATCAAAGAGGCTTGAATGAAGGTTTGAAATTCTAGAAATTATACTTTTTTATGCACACTGGGACTCATACACCAGTAGGGGCAATTTAGTCCCAATTTAGGGTTTCATGCCAAATCCAAAGTCTAGAACTGTTGAATCAAGATCTACAGAAAAAGTCTGAGAATAGGTATACTGGGACTCATATGCCACAAGTAGAAATTTAGTCCCAATATTAGGGTAGCTCTAAAATTTTGATATCCTCTAGTGCTTTCCTATAACTTCCCTTCTATCAAATCTATGGTTCTAAAACACTGAATTCTTCTCTATAGGTGACTTTTCGTGATCTTGCAAACAAAGTGACAACTTTGACAACTTGCAACTTGACAACTTTTCTCCAATCTTTCTCTTCAAATGATCTTCAACCTAAAATACCTAGATCTACAATCACACATTGAAGAGAGGGAAAAATGTTGTTTTGTTAGTGGATAGGGGTTTGCCTTGGTCAAACCCTTTTTTGTTAATCAAACCTTGAAATGAAATCAAATAACATGAAGGAATGATGAATGAACAAATAAGCTATGTTGCAATTCACCAAACCCTTGAACAAAAGGCTGCAAACTTGTATGTAATTTCTAGAATGAATGTGGATCTTGACTCTTGCTTGAATGATATGGATATTGATTTGAATGCTTGTTTGAATCATAAGATACTTACATCACAAATGTTAGCTCAAAAACAAACATGATGCATGATGACTTTGACATGATGCTTGATTCTTGAATGTAGCTCCAAAATGCTTGATAATCAATCTTGAATGCTCTTGAATTCTCTTGTGATCATAAATTTTCCGTAGGAATGTTGTCTTGAAAATCTTAGGATAAATTATGTGAAATAACCTTGTATTTATACTTTTGTATGCCAAATTTCCCAAAATTACAACACTTCAAGACAACATCAGATCTAGGAGAATAAAATCCCACCAAGATTTTGAATTTAAAATAGGTCTAAGCTAATTGGGACTCATATTCCAGTTGTGGTGTATGAGTCCCATTAAACTAAGCTTGGACACATTTTTCAAGAAAGGTTTAATTTTATGTCAAATTCAGATCTAGGCCCCAAAACCTAGGTAGGACCCATATACCCAAGGTGGTGTATGAGTCCCATATCACTAAATCTAGGCCATACAATCCAAAATCATTGAATTATGATTGGTCACTTGATATATGTCAGGATTATCCTCAGAAAGATCATTAATTAAGGCTTGTGGATGCAAAATAGGTCCAAATAAGGTATAAAAAATCTCAATTTTAATAGGGAGGGCCCAAACAAGTGTGAAAATGTAGAGGGATACATTTTCCTACACTACATTTAGCCCCCACTTTAGTAAGAGGAGGAACTTGCTTCAAACTCACACTAAAGTAGATAAAACTCGCATCAAGAGGGGTCCAAGTGTACCAATGCTAGTAAGATAAGACAAAAATGATCAAGAGGGTTGTGCAAGCCCTCAAGATCAAGATCTTATGGAAAACCAACATAGGCACAAAAGAACATACATGTGAATAATTTAAGGAGAAACAACAAGATACAAACATACACTACCAAAGACAAAGAGAAAAAAACAAAAATAAAAGCAAAAGGAGGGTGGATCAAGCCTTGACCATTTGTCCCACATACTGTGGATCAGATCTAAGTTGTTTGTCCAAGAATTTTTACAAGTGGAACGCAATGTCCACTATGTAAACCAAATGCATGCTTGCAAGGGCTAGTGAAACCTTAGGCCATCCACTAGGTGAGCCCCCAATGAGACACATATGCACGCGGCTGGTATGCACTCACACAAATAAGCAAGTGGTTATGGGAAAGTCATGCCTAAGTTTGGCTCCCATATGTACAACCATACCAAAGTCATACCTCTTGATAATTTTGATAAGGCACCACACAACAATGAACTTCGAGCTTCATGAGGCAAGTAAAGTTTCATATGCTTGAAACTCATGAACAAACAAGATGGCTTCACAGGCAAGCAAAGTGTGTTATTCAAGGTGGCCATATAGTAGCTATTGTAAATGAAAAATAGTGTAAAGTGCATTCAGAGGAGTTTTGCTTAGTTCATTTAAGGTCTTAAATTAGGGAACATTGTTCCTAATGTCTCCAAGAGAGGACCAATCAAAGAATAGAAGATTGGGAGTGTAGTGTGTCGCATCAAGCCACTAAGAGGAATATAATATGCTAAGAGAGATCATGCTCTTGAAGGACATCACACCCAATGTCACCACAAAGAGAAAGAAACATTGCATGAAGTAAGAAGACTACACAATGAAACATGATTTGGAAAAAGAATAATGCCAATGTATGCCCCCACTTTAAAGAAATTGCTAAACACCATGTTGTGAGCAATTACTTTAAAGTAGCAAATGATAAATGCTAACAATAAAAAGGACATAAGAGCTTATTTGCATAGCCCTATGCCAAGTCATATGTTTCCAAAATGAAGCTATGTCATGAAAAGGGGTTGCCCCCAAAATGAAATCCCAAAATCACATAAGGGATCCATAGATTCGAAGTATGTCTTTTCTACAATGTTTTTAGAGAGCTTGGAACTATCATCATTCCCCAAATACTTGATGAAGGGTAATCCCTTTACAATCTAAAACTCACAAAAACAACAGATAATGGCACAAACAAAATGCAAGAAGGAAAGCAAATATTTTCTATTATCACTGAAATGAAAATGAAATTACAACATTATATTTGCCATCACATGGGCTTTCTGATTACATAAATCTACAAATCTACAAATCGAAGCCACCATTTGCTCTGCTTTGACCTCCTCTATGTAGCCTCCCCTTACATCCTTTAGAATCTTCTGGAAAGTGTAACCACCCTAGAATCTTCTAGAAAGTGTAACTTCCTCATGAAGATATTTTGAAATTTTATTAATTTTGGTATTACAACTTCGTGGGTCATAACTTTTGATCCGAACCGTTTGATTTTCTATTATAATACCTTTTTCGGAAACGTCTTGAGAAATCTTATGCCTAAAAGTAGGGCCTAAAGGCTAATTACTTTCATTTTCCACCAATTTTCAAGCCCATCCAGAGCCTCTAAGTGCCTCAAAATTGACCCCAAGATTTTACTAGGATTTTTGAAAATTAAAATTTTAATCTCTCAAATGACAAATGGTATTGAAGTGATTTCTTTGCCATTGGCTTCAATTTACCATTCTAGAGGTCTGTGTAAGATTTTGTGTCCAACTATGCATAAATGCAAACTTACAAAAATAGTAACCCTACCAAATTTAGCCCTTATTGAAAAGAAACAACATTTTTTTTGTTGATGCAAGATTGCTCTTACACCTTGATGCTCCTACATCAATACTCATGGAATAGGAAGAATGACATGAGAGAGAGAAAAACCTAAGAGTCAACATGGAGACAACTAACTTGATGCTTGATGCTTGCGTCATCCCCAAAAAGAAAACACAAGTCAAACGAAAAGATAAAAAATTTACGACATAGAGAAGAATGTAGGTACAAATAAAGGAATGTCACAAAGAGAGAGGGACACATCAAAGAGAACAACATGGGGGATCACATTAAACATATGCAATCACACATAAAACATGAAAAAGAAAATAATGCAAAAGACTAGTAAGGAACATGCGAGTCAACCTATAGCAGGTCATTTCCATCCCAATATTGTTCATTGTATACGAAAGACAAACAACTAGCCAAAGGGACAATAGCAAATGGGCTACTAGGACAAGGCTACCTAATTCTTGCCCCCACTATGTGCAAGACAAGAATGAACCAAGATAGGTGATGGGAAAGAGCTTTCATTTTGAAATGATTTGCAATAAATGTAAAGCATGTAATAGTGAGAATTTTGGGATCCTACAACTATTACATGGAAAGGAGAAAAAGGGCATGCTTTAAGGAATTATTTCTATGATATCAAACTTTTTAAATATTTGTTGTAAAGCATGACATTCATTAGTACTATGTCCAAAAATTATATGATATTTGCAATGTGATGTGTTTGTATTCTTAGGATTTGGATGTCGATTTTGTCTTATAGGTGGTAATGTAATAAGTCCTTGACTTAGAAGTATATGTAAAGTTCTTTCGATTGTAGATGGCGAACAAGGGAATTGTAGTTTCTTTAGTTTGTAAGGCCTTTGTTGCTTGTTAGATTCACTGATTTCTCATGTTAAATGTTGAGGAGGAGGACCTAAGATGATCCTATCATCCTTATCATCGGTATGAGGAATTGGTTGTTCATTAGGAAGGACACTTATGTCGGAAGGAGGATCTTGATATCCTATCCCTTTGGTATCTTTCGTCGGTATTTTCTCTAAGATTTGATGAATTTCATCTTCACTTGTATCAAATCCTTGTTTACTTAAGATCATGAATCCTTTTCCATATTTCTCTTCTAGATTGATGGGAGTGTTTGTTACTTTGTTAACATATTGGTTGAATGTTTGCTTGATTAGAGGAAGTAGGTTCACTTATAGAAAGCTTAGGCTCAGTTTGTGTCTCAATCTCAAGATGTAAAAGACCAAACATCTCAAGTTGCATTGGTTGTTTCATAGAAGGGTAAAAGGATGCATTAGTCTCAAGGTTGTTAAGGAAATCATTTATGAAGTTATTCATGTTGTCATCATCTTCTCCAATGATGTCAACAATACGAGGAGTACATGCATTAGGAGTTGAGTGAGCATGAGTAAGTTCAATTTCATTAGGGTCATTTCCAAAAGCACGGCTTGACACATCCACTAATGATTTCAAGGACATCCAAAGCTTACCAAAGCACACATCCATGATGAAATGCAATACAATAACCTAGAATTAAATGTGTAAATGCAACTTTGAAATTATGCAATTGAAAAAATAAACCAAATCAAGCTAGATGCAATGAAATGAATGAAATAGAAATTCAATAAACTAAAACAGAGATCTACCAACAACAAATAGAAGCCCACAAATAGATTTTTTAATGTTGTAAAATGCAGTTTTAGATCTGACACCGGACTAAATCACCAAAAGGGGTGTATGAGTCCCAATCAGGGTTTTTCAGGGATTGAAATGTTGATAAACAGTCAACACAAAATACCTAGAAACTAGGAAAAATCACCTGTACTGGGACTAAATCGTCTAGAGGGGTGTATGAGTCCCATATTAGGGTTTTTGCATAAATTTCAAAAAATTCTGAGTGAATGTTAGTTTTTTTGGTTTGAATGATGTCTAGACTAAGTGCAATTACATATTTCAAATGAAATTCAATGATGAAAGAGGAAAAAATGCAACCTATATGCACTTTCACTAATGCAAGATTTGGAAACCCTAGATCCAAAGTTAATGTGAGATAGATCTAGGACTATGATGCACTCCAAATCAGAAATAAGGTGTTCTAAAGGGGAGGTTTCACCAAAATGAAACCTCAAAAAATTATGGTTTAGGGTTTTCTATTTTAGGACATAGAACAACCAATTTTCCTACAAGTTTCACTCAAGGAAACCTTAGAGATCTAAATGAAATGAATGAAACAAAAATTCCATAAACTAAAACAGAGATCTACAAATAGCAAACAAAAGCATAGAAATAGAGTTTTTAATGTTGTAAAATATAGTTTTGAATCTAACACGGGACTAAATCACCCAGAGGGGCATATGAGTCCCAATTAGGGTTTTTCAGGGATTGAAATGTTGATAAACAGTCAACACAGAATACCTGAAAATCAGGAAAAACCACCTATACTAGGACTCAATCGCCCAGAGGGGCGTATAAGTCCCAGATTAGGGTTTTGGCATAAAATTTCAAAATATTTTGAGTGAATGTTATTTTTTTTGGTTTCAACGATGTCTAGACTAAGTGTAATTACATATTTCAAATGAAATTCAATGTTGAAAGAGGCAAGAATGCAACCTATATGCACTTTCAATAATGTAATATTTAGAAACCCTAGATACAAATTAACTAATGCAAAACCTAATGAAAATTTAATGTGAGCTAGATCTAGGACTATGATGCACTCCAAATCAGAAATAAGGTGTTCTAAAGGGGAGGTTCACCAAAATCAAACCTCAAAAAATTATGGTTTAAGGGTTCTTGTTTTAGGACATAGAACAACCAATTTTCCTACAATTTTCACTCAAGGAAACCTTAGAGATCTCAATAAATCAATGAAACAGAAATTCAGTAAACTAAAACAAAGATCTACCAACAGTAAATAGAAGCATAGAAATAGAGTTTTTAATGCTATAAAATGTAGTTTCAGATCTAACATGGGACTAAATCACCCAGAGGGGCATATGAGTCCGAATTAGGGTTTTTCAAGGATTGAAATGATGATAAACAGTCAACACATAATACCTAGAAATTAGGAAAAACCACCTGTAATGGTACTAAATCACCCAAAGGGTCGTATGAGTCCCAAATTAGGGTTTTTACATAAATTTCAAAATATTCTAAGTGAATGTTAGTTTTTTTGGTTTCAATGATGTCTAGACTAAGTGAAATTACATATTTCAAATGAAATTCAATACTGAAAGAGGCAAGAATGCAACCTATATGCACTTTCACTAATGTAAGATTTAGAAACCCTAGATGCAAATTAACTAATGCAAAGTTAATGTGAGATAGATCTAGGACTATGATGCACTCCAAATAAGAAATAAGGTGTTCTAAAGGGGTCACCAAAATGAAACCTTGAAAATTTATGGTTTAGGGGTTTTTATTTTAGGACATAGACCAACCAATTTTCCTCCAAGTTTCACTCAAGGAAACCTTACAGATCTCAATCAAGGGACGGAATGAGGGAAAGAGCTCTGCCATAAGGTGTCCTAAGGTGTGATTAAAGGTATAAAGGGGGTTCACCACCAACCTAGGGCTTGGAAAGACAAGGAATTTAAATGGTATGCAAGACTTAAGTAAATGAATTAGAAATGAATTCAAATCATAACAATAAACTGAAAAAGTATAGAGGTGCACCTAGAAATTGAAGAGGCTTTAATGAAGGTTTGAAATCCTGGAAATGCTACTTTTTTATGCACACTAGGACTCATACACCAGTAGGGGCGATTTAGTCCCAGTTTATGATTTCGTGTTGAAACCGGTATCTGGAACTACTAAATTGGGATCTACAGAAAAAGTTTGAAAATAGGTATACTGGTACTCATACACCACAAGTGGAAATTTAGTCCCAGTATTGGGTAGCTCTAAAATTTGGATATCCTCTAGTGCCTTCCTATAACTTCCCTCCTATCAAATCTCTAGTTCTAAAACATTGAATTCTACTCTGTAAGTGACTTTTCGTGATCTTGCAAACAAGGTGACAACTTTGACAATTTGTAACTTGACAAATTTTCTCCAATCTTGCTCTTCAATGGATCTTCAACCTAAACCACCTAGATCTGCAATCACACATCGAAGGAAATTTTGTTTTGTTAGTGGATAGGGGTTTGTCCTTGGTCAAACCGCATTGGTAATCAAACCTTGAAATGAAATCAAATAACATGAAGGAATGATGAATGAACAAATATGCAATGTTGCAACTCACCAAACCCTTGAACAAAAGGCTTCAAACTTGTATGTAATGGCTAGCATGAATGTGGATCTTGGCTCTTTCTTGAATGATATGGATCTTGACTTGAATGCTTGTTTGAATCATAAGATACCTTACATCACAAATGTTAGCTCAAAAACAAACATGATGCATGATGACTTTGACATGATGCTTGATTCTTGAATAATGCTCCAAAATGTTTGATAATCACTCTTGAATGCTCTTGTGATCATAAATTTTCCTTTGGAATGCTCTCTTGAAAATCTTAGGAGAAATTATGTGAAAATAACATTGTATTTATACTTGTTTATGCCAAATTTCCAAATTACAACTCTTCAAGTGACATCGGATCTAGAGGAGAATAAAATACCACCAAGATTTTGAATTTAAAATAGGTCTAGCTAATCGGGACTCATACTTCGCCAGTGGCGTATGAGTCCATTAGCTAAGCTTGGGACACATTTTTTAAGAAAGGTTTAATTTTATGTCAAATTCATATCTAGGCCCTGAAACCTAGGTGGGATCCATACACCCAAGGTGGTGTATGAGTCCTAGACATTTGGGCCATACAATCCAAAATCATTGAATTATGATTGGTCACTTGATATATGTCAGGATTATCCTCAGAAAGATGCATTAATTAAGGCTTGTGGATGCAAAATAGGACCAAATAAAGCATAAAGAAGCCCAATTTTAATAGGGAGGGCCCAAAAAAGTGTGAAAATGGAGAGGGATACATTTTCCTACACATGTGGTTTACACATGTACAAGAAAATAGTAAAGATTGGAAAAGTCAATAAAGTGTTAACTTTAAAAAATAGGGGAGATAACTTAATCTTTTATTGATGCTACAGGTACCTTTAGCTTAACACTATAACTGTTAACTGCTAAACCTGAACTCTATAATTCACTAACACTATTGAATCTTGCTTCTAACTACTTGACCTCTCCATAGAATGACTCAAAGACATATTGTAGAGCATAATTCATGATGCAAGATATCATTCATGCACATGTAATTTTATTTGAAATAAATGCGATAATATAAACATCTAAATTAACAACAAAAATTAAGGTGGTTGAATAGTACCTCGAGCAGCCTTTCCTCAAGTTGTTGTACCCACAAGAGAAATCAAATATGTGCTACTTGAATCAACTAATCATAACAATAATCTAGAACATTTATTACATATAACTGAACTCTATAATCTAACAAGAATCTTCACATATTTCTCATTCATGAGTGCATAATAGAAAACTAGTAATGAAGTATTGGCTATGAAACAAAACTATATGTATCCAAACATATATCTCTAACTATATATGATCCTCAACCACCAATCCAACTTGTAGACATTCAAATTTGACCACTCCCATATGGTCAAATATGTCTCCTTTATTCGTCTATTTCATCAATATTAATTAAATGACTTATTTAATTAATATTTCTCCTTCCTCTAAGGTTTCCAAAGTATTTAATTTAATAATTAAATACTTTACCTTTCATCCTTTCCTCTCTAAATTAAATAAATATATCAATTTATTTAATTTAGTCATTTAACCATTTTGAATTTAAATCAATTTTAAATTCCCTCTTTTCTCTCTCCTTGTCACATCCTCCATAACCCTCTTCTAATCTGGATTAGTTTAATTAATCCATGATTAGGATGTGCACACCCTTAATCAGGATTAATGTCACATCCTCCATATTTGGCCACTTGTCTCTAATCCTTCATTAATCTTCTTAATCACCTATTTGCACAACCTTAATCTAATCCTCTTGCCATCTTTGGTATGTCCTCCAAGTCAACCTTTCATAAGTATTTTCTTCACTTGGCCTTGACCTCTTCCCCATGTGAATTAAAAATTCACATTTATTCATTCAATGCTCCCCTCTTCTCCATGAAGGTTGTTTGGAAATTCTAGATCTTCTCATAAGTCACATCACTCACATGGGACAAGGACTTCCTTTATGAGGACCTTGTCTTATCCTCAAGGTACTTCCAATCATGTGAATTTAAAATTCACATTTATTTCCCCAATCACTTCTCTCTTCCCCATGATGATTAGTGAGGAATTATAAAATTCATCACTTGTCACCATCCTTCCACATGGGGACAAAAACTTCCTTTTTGAGGAAATCTTCCCCTAATCCCAAGTTACTTGCAAGTACTTCCACCTCACATGTTCTCTCTCCACCTCACATGTCCTTTTTCCACCTCCTTTTCCACATGGAAAGATGTGAGGGCTTGTGAGTCCTCAACTCACCACAACCCTCCATCTTTCCCATGTTGGCTAAATCCTAGTCGTTCATTTCTCTAGAGATGCATCCCCTAAAATAAGAGATTTGATCTCATTTTTGCTCACAACATGCATTCAACACATTCATTCAAGCACTCTCAAGCTCAAGCACTTGCATACTTGCATTCTTAGCCACCATTGTTGCATTCATCAAGCTTCCATTTTGCATTCATCTATCAAAATACCCAAATCCTTCATTGCACTCATCATCCAATTTAGATCATTTTGCATATCATTTTAGTACTCTTTCCATCAAGGAGCACACATCCAATCTACATCAAAGGGCCAACCAAAAGGATAATCTTGAACAAAGGTATAATCGTTCTTTTATATTTCTTTTGTTTAAGTTCAACTTAGGCTAATCTTGAGGTGGTGTTGTGTGTGTTTCTCCTTTGCATTTCTTTGTGTTTTTCACCTTTTAGGGTAGGAAATCATGTTGCACACATTTTTGGCACGCCCAGTAGGACCCGCAAACAGGTTTGCTACTTTTATTGTGCTTTGTTGTTTGAATTTTTGCAAGTT